>VXBJ01005293.1:91713-205817 GCA_013400055.1 Nycticryphes semicollaris | reverse complement strand
GGTTAAATTTTTAAATATTCTCCAATATTTCATGCAAGAAGGGTACTTGTTAGTACTTGTTACTATCTCAGGTATGAGGTCCTTATTCAATGAAATTTACATGTGTACAGGATAATTATGTGTCTTTCTTGTTTCTTATGAAAAAACATCTTCCTCTGTTGACAATGACCAACATGATATTCATATGAACTATTTTAGAATTTTTACAGAAGCTACTGAAGCTGGTTAGAGGCAGTATATTTTGTGGCTCAAATCAGAGGGAGAAATGCAACTGCCTTGTTAACCGTTTTCATTTTGCTGAATCACTGAAAGAAAGTTAATTTCTCTGGAGTACTTTGGGGTTTTTTTAATACAGCCTAAGTACCTACCTCACAGGGATGTTGTGGGGATTAATTAGTTGGTTGTACAAGACTTCAAAATACAAAAGAAAAATGAAAATTCAGGCTGCTCACCTGAACACATGCATATACCAGCAAAAATGGCGTTCACGGAGATTTTCTGTTAGCCATCAACTGAATAAAACCATACAATAAAAATATGAAAAGGAATTTATTTTTAAAACAAAAGAAATATATACCTACTGCACTCTTTTTTTATAATTGATGATGTATTCAATAACAGACTTATTTAACAATTGAAAGTTGTTACAAATCAATGAGAATTTAGTTTTTCTGTATATCTTGCAATTCATTATGATTCGTTGAATAAACATAGCAAGACTGCATTTAATTATGTGACTTAATGACAGATTTACATTTCTCACCTTTGTTGAAGCTAATATATTTTTGATACTAAAGTGTGAATTTAGAATGATCACGCTCCCCTGGATTTTACTTTTCCCCAGTATTTGTTGGGAAGGCCTGTCAAAAGGATATGGGAACCGTAACTATGTGGGAACTCATTCTCTCTGGCACAGTAGCCCTGTCAGAGTTGGGATTGTTCAGCCTGGGGAAGCATAGGCTTCAAGGAGACCTTACTGCAGCCTTTCAGTACTTAAAGGGAGCTTACAAGAAAGATGTCAACAAACATTGTAGCAGGGGCTGTTGCAATAGGGCCAAGGGGTAACGGTTTTAAACGAAAAGCGGGTAGATTTAGACAAGATATAGGTAAAAAATGTTTTACAATGAGGGAGGGAAATACTAGAACAAGTTGCCCAGAGAGGTGGAGACATACCATCCCTGGGCACATCCGAGGCCAGGTCATTTGTGGCTCTGAGCATCCTGATCTAGTTGAAGATGTCCCTGCTCATTGCAGCAGAAGTTGGACTAGATGACTTTTAAAGATCCCTTCCAAACTAAGCTATTCTATTATTCTATGTTAGATTCTCATAGAATTCTGGTTGTCTCACAGATATATAGCAGTAAATATCCAGCAACTAATTGATAAATATATATGGATGTACAGATATATAAAAAGGATTTTTCTGTCACTGCTTTTGATAATAAGGTATTATGTACTTATATTACCTCAAGCACTGCCAATTTTGAGACATTATTCAATTTCCTATAGTGGTCACCTCTTTACGTGAAAATTGTCAGAGAATAACATGTGGCATTCTGTAGGGAAAAAGGTGGATTTATTGCAATATCAGATTAAGCATGGTACAGAAATATATAAAACTGCACAAACCCTAAAATGACACTGAGTGGGAAAAAGTTTTTTAAGTTCATGTGTCTTTCAAATTTATTCTCCCACTCGGTGTTTTTATTCATATGTGGCAAAATAAAGAGTGGGCAGAAAATTCAGGTTTTCAGTTGGGCAGATTTCTGATTCCTGTGTTAAGAAAAATTTAGCATTCTACTCCATTTCTGCTAAAAATTTCCATTTGAAATCAGTCACTAATAACTTCATTGTGAAATCTGAATAACTTACAGAGTGGAATATTTTACCATGATGTTTTAAAATGATGATTAACCACTAAATTCCACTGAAATTCATGGAAGCTTAAGATAGTCTTCAAAAAACAAGCCATTAATGTTTAATCCTACAGCACTATGCAGATTTTGCATATTAAAATTGGGGTTTTTTTTTAAATCATTTCAGTAAAAATTAGAACATTTGAGAAGTCAAGGGTCATTTATTTCTAGATCCTCTCAGCAGAATCTAAAATCATAAAGCCTTGTCAGTTGCACAGTATTTTCTGAAAAGTTATCAATCCCCTTTGCTGTAGTCTTAACCTAAATCTTTCTGTTATCTCCAGCAGTCCATGCCGATGTTCCAGGATGATGAAAGCAGTTATATGTTGCACAGGAAAAGCTAGATTCAGACACTTCAATTAAAATCAGAATCAAAATCAGATATTGATTACATTTAATTAAATTAGCTTTAGTTAATGCTTGTTTTATGGAAGGAGTTTTTTTCCATACTTTCATTTCAGCAGTCTGTGAGTATGTTTATGTCATGGCTCAGCTTAGATTTTATTGAGCTGACTGAAATCACTCTGTGTGTAGCACTGAAGGCCTTTATCATGAGAAAACATATTCTAAATTAATACAAATGTAGACCCAACCCTATAAATTCTTATTTCTTATGTCCTATTACCATATGTTATCAAGCTATTCAACATTCTTTTTGCTATCAGATGTGGTGGGTTTTTTTTTCTTTTTCTCTCTTGGCTTAACTATGCATCCTGTAAATAGTAAGCCAGAGTATTTTTAGGGCGAGGAACATTGTTCTTGCAACTTATTAACTACTGCCAAAATTACGTACCTATTGATGTATATGCAAACACAAAAATAGTCTTACCTAAGTTATTTCAGTCATTTCATTAGTGACATACACATACATTCTATTGAAATTTATGGTTATTTTACTACTGTAATATTTTGTCCTGAATTTTGGCCATACTGGGAAAAATAATAAAATTGATTAAATGATAAACATCAGGAGAGACTTTCTTTTTCATACCAATTAGACTATGGATTGAATAAGAATGAGTAAGGAAAGTAGCTACACAAAACATGTATTTATTTCTATAAGGTAAGTGATTTAGTCTAAGCAGATCAATAGTTATATGCAACATGAATAAAATATCAGTATTCTTAATACCTACTATGAACTAAAGATCACAATCCTCATTTTTCTAAATAAAAGACATGATTCTGTAAAGCATTCAGAAATTCAAAATACCTGCCTCCTAACTGGATGTTCACCTCAGGTGAGAGACTATGTTCACTTCTGGAACCAGATCAAGTTTACCTCTGAAATTCAAGAGTTTGCTTAAGTTCAGTCTTTTAAGGGCATCTTGCAATTTTCAATTAATATTTCCCTATGGAGATCTATTTAATTCATTTAATGAAATTTAAATGTTTGGATTTTTGTGGGTGGGTTTTTTTTTTTTTTTACCTGTTAAAATATGTTTTTTTATAAAGATACTTTCTAATATATAAATCAAACATCAATTGAAATAAATCTGTCACAGTTAGATAAACACAGGACTTGGTGTCCTGATTAACTGTCTGCACCTAAGTGATGTGGATACTTTAATAGTAATGTGCTACCATTGGTTTTGAACATTGTTTTCCACAGTTTTCATAATCAGCAGCATTGGAATTAGGTGATTTTCTTCTGTCAGCTTTGCTTAAATATTTCTTAGGGTAAATTAACAAGTAATGATTCCCATGAATAGGTGACAATTCTTCATAATTCCTACAATGAGGGAAAAAGAGAAAAGACATTAGAAAATATGAAAATTCCTACTGGACAAAATAAAACTGTACAGTGATGGATTAGTATCTGTTTCATCTATGTGCTTTGGGACGCTTAAGGACAGGACAGAGGTGATGCTGTGACACCATTATTTTCTGACATTTACAGTGGCAGCTTTTTAAACAAATAATTTACACAGCACTGCTAAAGACTAAGCTTTTTTTGGCAGTGGTCTGCAAAGGGGTGAATGAGAATTTTGGGAAGAGAATCACAGCTGAATGTTTACACCCATTTTCTAGCACCCATCAACTGGAAATTACTATTAGAAAATCTATTCCAAATAATTTAGTTTTATTTTAAATACTTTAGGTTTATATCTAATTTAAGATAAGAAAGCTATGGGAAGTACACTGAAGATGGATATTGTCATTGATATAGATGAAGAATAGATGCATTTTAAAATGCACTTCACCTTCTCTCAGAATAAAATGAATGCATACAGCATTGTGGTAATTTAAGTGAAGATCATCTATAGCCTTCTTTTATAAAAAATGGAGCAGTTTACTACAATATTTTGATTTCTCCTAAAGCATATTTGTCTTCTGTCATATCTCCGTATTAATTCTTTACAGTATTCACTATCATCACTGGAAATCTACAGTATTTTAATAGAGTGAAGTTAAAAAATACTGTCTTGCAGATGGCAGTACTTTACAAGAAAGCTTTTTCCCTGCCATTTTTCATCATGTTATAAACTTTAGTGAAGTAATCTAAGTTACATTCTCTAGTTTAAAAGTGAAAATTGAAATCTTTACCTGATAACATAGGAATGAAAAGTCTTGCTTCAGCTTGGACTAAGGCTTGTTTAGGATGCTGTCTTTAAATTATATGAAGTGGTTAAAAGAATGTAGTCTTAGCCACACCACAGGCTTTTCTTACCATTCTCTGTATGGTTGCGATGGAAACAAGACCAATAGCCTTTGGTTAAAGAATCATGTCTGACATAGCACCCGGTTGTCTCTTTTTTTTCAGTTTTCTTTGGACAAAACTGAGCATTATGCTACTATAGTATTTTCTTCCTTATCATTACATAGCTATTTAGGAAACAAGGCAGCTAATTACCATTTTATATTCTCAGATATAGTACATTAACATGGTGAGGACTTTGGTGTCAAAATTCCTGTCTTTAATATTGAATTAAATAATAAGGGAGAAGACTTGCTGCAGAGTAATCTGGTCCTAAGTGACAGTATCTTGTGAAGAGAAGATGCTCATCTCCTTTCTACAGTTCAGGATATCAGTGTCACTTGTGATTTGGGATTTTTTGGGTTTTTTTTGCATGGATGCTTCTGAGTATACTCATAAAGGTGCAGAAGGAAATAAATTTGTGTGTGTACAGTGCAAGTGCTGAATATCTATGTATGTGTAATTAGTTTTCAAAACTGCTGTATTGATAGCAATTTCGTTCACATTATTTAAAAAAAAAAACCAAACCAAACTATATCTTGGAGTATCAATCAGCCTAAGTGACAGACCCTATTATTATTCTGTATAATTGCATCTCTATAAATGTAGATTAAGGCTATTTTAATAAATAAAGACAGAAAATAATTCTATAATACCTTTTATCATTTCTGGAAGGTGTCAATGTTTAAGGTTAGGACCTTGCTCTTTGATGCTGTTAGCATTCAGCACTAATGTACTTTTTTAGATTATCTAGTTTGTATAAATACCTGGAAAGTTAGCATCACAAATCAACAGTGAATTTCTAAATTAATTAGACAGTTTAGACATCAGTAGACTGTATTCTAACATATCTATCCTTTATTTAACATTAATTGCTTTCTTGGTGGTCGGTCAGTAGAATTACACTGATTATTGTTCAAGACAGACTTAAAGCTTCATGAATGTATGGTAAGATTAGGGCTCTTCTGTAGTCTTAATAAATCAACCATTAAATAAGTTGAACCATTACATAAATTGACCAAAGTCTGTTGCTAGCAAGGCTGCCTTCCAGCATATTGTGCAGAAACTGTTTCTTCTCTATAGATGTTACGCTATTCTGTAGCTCTATACACTATTACTTCTCTATAGCTTACCACTGTCTGAAAAACACAATTTTGAAACTCCATTTTAAGTTAGAAATCATTTCAAATTCCTTCCATTCTTTTGTATGTTTCCTGTTGTGCGGGCAAATTTGAGGACGTTTTGCTACTTTAACAGAATCAATGGGGACTGTCATGATTGGACATCGTGCTTACAAGAATATAGGACTATGCAGAAGATTTAATCTAGTGTCAACTAGATACTTCCTTAAGTATGACATTTTCTTTATAATGTCAGTATGCATTTTTTCAGCTGTGAAAAATATTACAGGATGAATGCCAGAAATTAACTCTATGGATTCATGTATTCTGTAGTTAGCATGTAAAACCTTTCAAATACATTTTGTCTTCCAGAAGCTAACACATATAAATCAATTACAAAAGTATTTTCCAGATAAACCCCTATAGAATCCTATTTTAAAATATCTGTTGAAAACCCACCTGGGATACAGATTCTGTGATATGTTCTTATTTTTTTTCATTCCAAAATGTAACATGAGTACCTAAGTAATTGCTTATTTAGTGATTTCTAATACTGCAAATGGCTATCTCTTTTGACTCACTGGCTTGCCTTCCCCCCAGAAAGTGTCAGTGACTGTACACAGCCTGAGCATCATTTGTTAAATGGTTATGAGGTATAGCTTTCAATTTTTCTAATAATTCCCTTTATAATGTTACACTTATCTGTATAAAGTCACATTATGGAGAAATAAATATTTCCTTTCATATGTCAATTTTGAACTGCCGCAACCATTAAGATTGAGATATGCCACCTTTATCAGAATTAACATATATGCATAATTTATTTGATACGAGACATTTTCTAAATCCCACTAGTTCCAATTAGTCAGTTATGCCATAACACTACTAGATTTTGTTTTTCTTCAGGACATGATAACATTGCAGCTGCGGCATGATCCACAGTGCCCTATTTATTTTTTTTATTTTCTGAGAGCTGTTTGATATCACACAATACAGCGTATGAGAGTCCCAGTCTCATCATAGTTGAAATGAATTATTTTTTTAATCTGTGCTTAACAAATAAATACCAATGGAATTTGTCAGGGTTGAAAGTTACCAGCAGAACTGCTAGAGTTTTCAACTTGTGTTAGCTGTGTTAATCTCTTATGTGTGTGAATGCTAGCAGCTTTTTAGTAACGAGGAATGGGTAAGTTTTCAAATAACCTGCAGCTAAGTTCAATGTGCAGCAATGCCTCAGCCTGAGGAGAGTTCGTATCTGGAGGCAATTATCTAAATCAGAATAAAACAAAAGCCCTCTTAAGCAATGAAAAAGGGGTTGCCAAAGCTGTTCATTTTACCACTTGACTGAATGTATTTGACAACTTGGAAGGCTCTAAAAGCATGAGAGTGTGTAGAACACAGGACTGGCTGCAGCGCCAAAATGCTTTGTCATAGTTTTTGAACTATGTACTTACTGTCTGGGTTGGGGGCGGGTGGAAAAAGAAATAACCAATATAATGATGAATTAACCTGGGTTTAATGTGTAAGAATTTATTTTTCTGGGTGTCTGCTATAGCTTTTGTCTGTCTTCTTTTCTCATCCAAATGTGCAAACACACTAAAAGGAAAGTAATGGGGGTGGAATAAGTAGTCACCCAAGTCTTGGAGGCCAGCAATAACAGGTATCACAAGCAACCACAGGTATCTATCCAATCCACCATACAGAGCTCATCGGAGTGTAGCATGACTATCTGAGGGTTTTAAAGCTTAAAAGTACAGAGAACAGACCTTTTCTTATGGAGAAAAGCTTTGCATTTCAATCAGGTTTAAAGGTCAAAAATAAGACAGTGAAAGTAAGTTCACACTGGTTAATGCCGATTGATGGTTTTCAAAATCAAAGTCCACAATTTTGTGTTGCTATTGCTAACTAGCAACATGTAAAATTCACTGAAGTGTTTTCTAATTAATGCTATTATTAAGAATACTTTAATTTAACTGGCTTTATTTCATTTTATGTATAGATAAAATAGATTCATTTTATCATAGACTAAAAACTAGTAATGTAGCATTTCTCAACCAATAAGGTGTGCCTTACCAGTGAAGTGTTGTGAAGACATAGAGCAGTCTTTGTCCAAGAACATTGCTGAATATAATAATGCATTTTTAAAGTTTTAATTTTTATGTAAGTCACTGAAGCCAGATACAAGCATTGAAATACATTTTAAGTATTGCAACATGCAAGCTTTTGTGGCTTGCAATCGCACATGAGTAGAAGAGTCACATACATGACAAAATATTTAAATTCCTACCTGAAAATACTATTTTTCTTTTTAAAAGTTATGATTTTTAATAGTTTTTAATGTTGCCAAGAGCCTTTTAAGACCTTGCCTTCATGGAATTACGCAAGCATTTTATAAATTTTTAATCTTTAGTGAGGATTTAGGTCTCTCTGTACTTGAGAAATGTTTCTTTCTATACCAATAGATAACCTTTTTGTGATTGTCTAAGCCATCCAATCTCATAAGGAAAATTCCATGTTATTGATAGAATTTTGGTCTACTTTCTACATATATATGTGCGTACAGGTAAGATGTGCTAGCAATACTGAAGACGATTTTTCTGGGTATCTGCTGGCATCGTTACTCAGAGTTGGCATAGGAAAGGGTAAATAAAAGCTTCTTTATGTATAAGTATGTATTTGAAAGTGGTTTTATTGATCTCTGACAGCATTCAGTCATACTTTTGTGTTTTCAGTTTTTTATTTGATATGCGAACCATAGCTAATGTCACATAGTTTACAGTTTGCTATAAAGGTAGTAAACTATATCAAAGTTTATTTGACTTTTTGAGGCATGACTGCTTTTTTTCAGAAGGTGTCTGCTATCTCCTTTTTTTTTTTATATATATATATATGTGTAGCACACCTGTGTTTATGCCTCAGAGGCAACTGACTTTTTACACCCGTGTATAGCTTACAGCTGCTTGTAAAGAATACTTTCTCAAGTACTAGTTCACTTCAGGAGGAGGCACATTTATTTGTTTTTCCTGAACTTCTCATCAGGATGCTGCTAGAAGCAGTGTCATGGCAGAGTAGTGCTGTGTGTTTTGCCGCCTTACTACTCACACATATTCTGTTTGTGTGAAGTTATTAACTCAAGAGCAGAGCACGCTAAGGTCGTTGTGAGTTTGGAGGCCTATAGTGAGGAGGGACCAAAAATGGAAAAGTTGTCAAGGCCTAACACAAAAAGGTTGGAGGTTTTCTGTGTGTGAACTGTTGAACAGCAAAAATGATTTGGGGATTGTTCCCTCTGCAGAAAAAGGAAAGTAAATGAATATACTGAGATGGGTGAAATGTGCTTTAACACTTGAGTTTTCCAGTGCTTAAATTAATTGAACAGCATTCTCCAAGGCTATTTAGCTCTGATGCCACCAGGTAATACTGTTCTAGATGTAGGCAATAATAATCACATATAGTTCTTTGTGGGGCTATTTGATTTTGTGGGTGATATTTGCATAATTCCTGTAGTTCTTTGTTTATTTGGGGGTTTTGTTGCTTTTGTTTGTTTTTTGCTTATTGGCCTTCTTTCTAAGGGCCAGTTCATGGATATATTTCTTGTCTTTTGTTCCGCCTAGTAGGATGTGTAGCTATCAATAAAATCAGTTTCTAACATGTAGGTAGAGTTATGATTATGGAAGGATCCTATCCCTTAGTTTAAAAATATGTAGTGGTGGGGAAGAAAATACAATTTATTGTAGTGATGATAATGCTTGGTGAAAAGCAATGCATGAAATATTAAACCTTACCCAAAATAAGTTGTTTTTTCAGAGACTAGAAACAATTTGCACATCAATATATGACTGATAATCAAGTAAAAATACAAAATTAATATAAATAAAAATTATTTTGCAGAACTAACAATATAGAAAATGGCCATTTACACCAGCATTTCCCCATCATTCTTAATAATTTATTTATTTTATGTATTATTTTTAAATATTATTTGGTTTAATTTTTTTAAGTAACAATCTAATGAATTCTACCACTTTGTCAGGTTCAACTTATTCCAAATAATTCTTAAACAGTTACCTAAAATTTTAATCCCTACAAAATATTAGCCTGCCTTGCTTCTGATGAAACATTTTGGCATTAGCAGTGACAGATATCATTACTGAATGAATATTATTTTTAATAGTAGTGGTTCCCAGCTGCTACAATCACCTTTTCTCATTACAATGTTAGTATAAAATTCTGTTTCACCTATGCATTTCTAGTAAAGATGCTTGTCCAGAATATAGGTGAGGATTTGACAGGACAAGGGGGAATGGTTTTAAAATGGAAGAGGGGGGATTTACATTAGATACCAGAAATAAATTCTTTACTGAGAGGGTGGTGAGGCACTGGAACAGGTTGCCCAAGGAAGTGCCATCTCTGGAAGTGTTTAAGGCCAGGCTGGATGGGGCTTTGAGGAACCTGGTCTAGTGGGAGGTGGCCCTGCACATGGCAGGGGGGTTGGAACTCAGTGAACTTTAAGGTCCCTGCCAACTCTAACCATTCTATAATTCTGCCCATCATATCTTTTACAGTAAGGCAATTCCAGCAAACACAGAGACAAGCCAAAAGTTTTTCCCTTTGTTTGATGATTAAAATTATTGGTTCTGCATATGCCTGCCCTCCATCCTTAGTGTGAGATGCCAGCTTCTGCCTTGGGATGTGTTATGATACTGTCATTGAGGGAAAGATAGAAGGAACAACCTGTGACCTATCGAAAAGCACACTAAATCAAAGAAATTTAATCCTTGATTTCTAAAATGCTATCAAATTTCCAACTCTTTTTATTTAAATAGTATTCAGAAACTAACTTGTATTGTTACTCTTTTTTTAGAATAAGGTATTAATATTGTGAAATATGAGACCAGGTTCTGGTAGGTCTCTACTTTCAAATAACAATCCATTTATTTATTTATCTGGATATAGTACAGATTACAGTTTAGCTAACAATATAAACATTAATGGTTTGCTTGAAAAAGAAATCTCCTGTTTTCTGCAGAGCTATAATCATAGTTGTAATCATTAAGCTGTAAGAAATATGAATGTAAAGTTTTCTGTAAAGGGCAGTATGAATATATGGTTGCAAACATCTCATTAACATTCATGGGAATTCAAAATTACAAGTTTTAAGGCATTACTAAACCATATATGTCATACAAGATTCAGCCCTGTCTTTAGCTTTTAATTAATTTTACCTTGTAGAGTACTGTTGTACAAGTTCTTTGTAGCAGTGATGGAAAGCTACAAATTTTGGTTCTACTATAAAAAATTAAGCATGATATCCATGAAGTGCTCACACATCAGATTTCTGCTTGACTTTTTTGTGGTTTCAGGAATTATGTAGAGCAAGAGGGCACAGATTATTTTTTTTACATCTATGTGTATACATGTGTGTCTACGTATGTACCTAATTATTAGCCGAAGTCCAGGTTGGAAAAAATAGATTAAGCTAACAGAACTATAAAAACTATTTATATTTTGTGCGTCACTTTACATATTCATGTGACCTCATTTTGAGTGAATAAATTTGCATACCTCACATGCTCTATTCATTAGTGTGAATATAAATATTCTAAAGTTCTTTGCTATATGTAAAACTGTCAAAGTGTAGTCTTGAGGAGTGAAAATACATTGTTGCATGCCTCAGTGGTCTGTTGAGAATCTCTTATTTTCTGATCAACTGGGACAGCTTTTTCTTTAGGTTTACTGGGGTAAACTATTATTTTTGCAAAGCATATGATTAGTGAAACATATGGGGGGGCAAACACAATTTTTTATAAATAATAAAAGTTATACAAATGATGTGGTAAGTATAGAGGTTTCAGTGTTAGCAGATGTACTAAGAAAGTCACGTAGTGAGAAAAGTGTAAGCAAAGCAACTAAATTTGCACAAGAAATGCAACAGAATAACAAAAGTTTACAGATAACTTTATGGGCTTTATATGTGATATGCATACATCTTCCAGAGTGTGTATATATGTGTATTTTAAGACGGTAAAATTGAAAGCAGATGACTCAGCCCAGTAGCCAAGGAGAGAAACAACTTATGAAAGGATGGACAGGGCAAATAGATACATTAAAATGAGACACCTTGCTGAGGTAGTATTTGCAAGATAGGATATATATTTGCTTTTTTTTTTTTTTTTACATACTGTGTAGCTAAATGATGATATTGTTTTCTTCAGGATCTTTGACCCATTGTCTTTCACATATGTGACTCCAAAATTATCTGTGTTAGGACTGACATATCTAAATAATATGATTTTTGAAAGAACATTTGCCAGCAATTGTTTGAAGAAGTTCTTTGAAGGTCTCAATAAGTTTATATTTTTAAGACAGACATCAAGGACAAAGAATCTTGGTCTTACACTGGGAATCCTATCTTATACTTACAAAATCATAACTAATTTCTATCTTCTAAATTTTGCCTTTTCTAATGAAGATACAGGTGATCTTGTATTTAGAGTTTAGTTAATAGAAGCAATAGAAGCAATCACAGTTCTCCTAGCTCCAAATCACACTTACAGTATTACTTCTTGTCTATGATCCATAAAGACATCAAATGAGAAATGTAGAGAATTTATATAAACATTTCCTATCTTGCCACCAGTATCTTTCCAAATGCCATGGATCAGCTACTTATTTCCTTGAACCAAAACATTCTGGGATTTATTCGCATTTGGTGTATGCGTTTGCATTCAGATTAGGGTGTCTATTTCATATTTGTCCAGATTAAAGAAAAATAGTCTTAATTTCCCAGAGGTGTGTTGCTGGAATTTCTTTTAGAAATATGGATGCATTAAGACCTTTCAAATCATAGAATTTCAAATTCTGCTTTCTGCTTTAAAGAGAGAGATTTTAGTATAGTGTTGAAAGTGCTGAGTTGATGCAGTTGTTTTGTGTTCCATGTTATTTAAGAAGTTATGTCTGTTACACAAGTTACTATTTTACTTACCACCTTGAAATTATGTAGTATTTTAGGCTTGGAATGCATGGAATTTCTATAAGGAAGGACATATTCCTCAAGAGGTGTGATGACTTAAAATGAAAGGGCTAGCACTAAAATCTCAGTAACACTGTAATCTCAGAGTACTCTTGCATTTCCTGGCTTCATTTCTTTGACAGGTGAGCAGGAGAAGAAAAGTTTATACACTTTTGCATGGATTCATTTTAGTACCTGTTGTTGCAAACAGACTATGGAGTGGGAGTGATCTATGTCAGAAACCACAAATATTTCCTGCATTTGTCTTTAGAAATTATTTTTAATTGCTTCTAGGTTGTGAACTGGAAATTGCATTAAGTTATAAGTTTGTGTAGTGTTAAGAAACTAAAGGAAGCATTCTGTTGTATATCTATACTAGCAAACAGTTCAAGAAGATACAACTTTTGTGGTGACTGAAACTATGACTGTGGAAACCACTCATGTGCCTTCTACATACCTGGCAGAGATCCTTCACCTTCTGCAAGCCTTGTCTGAAGTAGAAGAGCGCCTTAATTCTCCTGTCCTGAAGGCTAAGGATTGTGAGGATCTTTTCAAACAAGAAGAGTGTCTCAAGGTAAGATAGAAAACTTTCCTTAGAGCTACTTGTTTCTGTTATTTTTAGGCTTCTGTATATTGGCAGCCTGTGCTTGCTCTCGGAGACATCTGTTTTATAAGTGCTCAGCCCCTCTCTGTGATGTGTGCATATAGGGATCTCTATATAGGAAGGCACATTGGTGCAAAATGTTTATCTGTATTTGGAAGACAGGAGTATTAGGGTATCTGCAAAGTACATCCTTGAATGGGAAGAAAAGAATGGAAAAGGGCAGTTATATATAGAAAGTTGTGAATTTGTGGTTAAGAGGTTTTTTACATGCTTGTAATTTGAAGTAGTTAGTAAGTTACCCCATCCACACCCAACCTTGGCAGCTTTATTTTGATGTTTAGGTCAAAAATATATTTTATTAAAACAGCAACAAAATCAAGGAAAATTTAGCTCTTCTGTTCCATGCTAGACCAGAAAAGCTTGAATTCTGATTGGGACTGTATTCTGTGCAATTATTGCCATTTAATTAGCTAAACAGAAAATATTGTCCAGTAGGTAAATAACGTAGTTTAGAAAAAGCTAATTCAGTATTGTTGATATGACTTGAAATACCAACCGATTTCTTCATTGCTTGTAACAGTGAAATCCTTTGAAATAGGTGGATTTTTTCCAACACAGAATTGACAGAAAAAGAGAGTAAGATTAAAGTTGTAAGCCTAAATAGACAAATGAGTTATCAGTTTTTGCAGAATACTGTTTGTGTGAGGAAACCCATGTAACAAAATCATGCTTAAGAGCTGTATAAAATTAGAGCATATCTAATTGTCATCCACCATGAGAAGAAGACCACCTTTCTCTTTTTCTGTGATTATTTTGGGGAAGGAAAGATTTTAACAAAAGGAAACGTTAGCCTAAAGAGGCTGGAAATTGCCTACATTCAGCTATGAGAAAGAAGCTTAGAAGGAGAATCAGGGCAGGAGCTCTGGCTAGGTGCTCTGAATTGTCCTCTGTAGAAGCCCATTTATCTTTTTCCACAACAGAAAGCACGTAACAAAACCACATGCATGTGCTGCTATTAGGTGCTATAAAATCACACCTATTGATGATTCTTGTACATGCATAGATACTATACATTTTAGGCATCTGTATATATACACAAACACACACATATATAGATATTAGCTTTTGAAAACTGAGGCGTTTTCAGTTTCCTAGCAAGGCAGCATAGTACGTGTAGTGGAGCATAACAGTGAAGTATTGGAGCAAAGGAAGCATATAACTGATAATTGGACTGTGTGAAATAACAGTAGACCCTTCCTTTTACCACTTCTGATTTAGTGCCAGTAGATTAAAGTGGTTCTGAGTATTGAAGCACACAACATGCCAATGTTATTGTCATTCTTCATTTTAAACAATCACTTTTAATAGAAAGACTCTTCTGCTCAAAAAAAAAAAAAAAAAAAAGACATAGACCATGTAAATAATGGTTAATGAGCTACCACTTGGTCCTTGTCTATGAACTTATGTTCATTACTAGATTGGGTGACCTACATCATGCATTTTACTGGCAGTTGAATTCCTTTTAGTTCTTAATGCTCTATCCGATTTATACCTGTAACTAATCTGTTGCTCACCCATATATATTTGGTATTACCAGAGCTGACACCAACTTTAATAACATTGATACTGAGGTTACAAGTAAGTATTGCCATAGGTTTAATTTAACTGAACTATTAAATCATTGAGAGATGTGTTTGTGGGCACAGTTCCAAATTCCTCCTAAATAAATATCTTAGAAGAGGCAAATGCATCTTGCACATTTGTGGGCTTTTGGAAGGGTTTAGTTTTGATCTGAGTCTGCTTAATGAATATTTATTTCTAAGGAAAAGCATTCATCATTGTCATTATCCTGCAGTAAAAATAGAAAAGTAGTGCATAAATTGTTCAGCAGCTGGTTGGGAAAGGTTTGAAATTAAATTGTGGTTGATTTTTATCCCTGACAGATTTGCATGAATCAAATTACAGAACTGTCATGAATGGTTCTGTTTTAAAACCATTTGTGATTTTTTTTTTTCACTCCTATTCAGAAAGAATCCTTTTTAATTGATCCTTAAAAGGAAAAATAAGTTTATTTACAAGAATCTTTCATGGTAACTGCTTTGAATGTTTTTCTCCAAAGTAAATATGTATACTTAAGTTTAAACCTGATTGCTCATTATCTGATAGGATAAATACAAACTCAATGTTTTTTTATTAATTGTCACAGATAATTTTAGCACAGTCTTTTTATATCAAAGGGAAGTAAAATGCCAAAATATGAGTTTTTACAGGAAAAAATCTGATAACTTGTAACTGATAAATATTTATAATGGTTTTATGGGCCCATTTGGTAAATCTGCTTAAATCAGCACATATGATTGTTGTTCTCTTAATTTTAAGCCTTAGTGGAAAGATCAGATAGAGAAACTAAGTCTTGTCCCTTTATCTCTTAAAGTCAGCAATTACAATGGGTCTATTATTTTATTACCAGCTCTTTTAAGCATTGGGACATACAGTATCTCAGTTTTTCTTCATGACTGTACTTATTCACAGTATTTAACAAACAATTTAAATATTACAGTTCTGTCACAGGGGAAATTCCAATTCATTGTATGGAAAATCACAGTTCATAGATAGAAGGATTAGGAAATTTGGCTTAATGATATACTCCCAAAATGGGACAACGTTTGTCATAAGCACAAACAGTACAGTACTTCTGTCTGCTACTGGTGATGTTTATATTGACAGAGATCATAATCTTTGAGTTTCCTCATATAGAACTGGTTGTAATTACAATGGATTTCATTACATGATCAAGTATAAGGATAAAATGCCTTCAGAATTTAGTTAATTATCCTTACTTGCAATGGATGTTCCAAATGCTTCCTGAAAATTAAATGAATGTACAAATTTACATATATTCAACTAAATCTGGTTTTAGGAAATGAAGTTATATTGCCCATACTAAGCCAAAGTTTTCCTGTGTGGTGATTATCTCATGCAAGCTACTAGCTTTGTTCAAGCTCCAGATTATTTAGTGGGAGATGTATCACAGAAATAAACACATTTATTAACCAGAGTATTAAAACTAGCACATATTTCTGTGCTAACACATAGCAAAAATGAGTGTGCTAAAATTAAACAGTCTATGTGGAATTTAAGAAGTCTAATTTGTGTTTAAGAATCCTGTTAAGTCATGGCATACTTGTGCTTGTTCATTACTTAATTATATTAACTGTGAATTCAAACTTACTTTTTGAGGCTACTGGCTTCATATAATTAATACTGCAAACCTGCAGTGGGGTCTATACGTATTAGGCATGTCTTATTATTTTTTTTAATATTCTTAATTTTAGCAGGAATCATTGCATCATAGAATAGGAATATACATTTAGATACAATGACAATGACACAGAAGATTTTTATATGGAAAACCACCTGGCTCTTTGAGAAAGAGGTTTCTTGTATATGTAACCTCTTGCATAATCACTCAGAGTTCTTATTCCAGTTCATCTTGTTGTGTGTTTCCAGTGGGATTTTTATTTAGTTCATTAAAACTTGGGTTGTTTACTGGTGTTAGTTTTAAATATAGATATTTTCATGCTATGGTATTTTTTTCCTTTTCTTTTTTTTTCCCCTTTGTTTGATAATATATCATCTACTGACAAGATAGAGTATTTTTTTGCAGTTTTCTCCTGTGTCTTATTTCAGGATACAGGAAATTTGCTGTACAAATTACACATCCATGATTCTGGCAGCCAGAATGCACTTTCAAAATGGTTTATTACACCAATAATTCCCCTACCAGGTATTGTAACTCATAGTTCTATACAGATTTTAAATTTATAAGTAGTTTGTGGAATTTTTCTAGCCATTCATGATTACTAACAACTGTATTGTTGCTGGTTTTCATGTTAGTACAGAGAGCATGAAATATTTAAATAGATGTGCTATACATATAATTATAAAGCACAATTATAAAAATGTTTGGATTGCCAAAAGTATATTTTTAATTTTGCACATTGAAATACATATTTGGCCTGTACTAAGTGACACTTATGAAGAAACATCACCTAACGCGATATTAGTGGTTTCCTGCTGCAGCTCAGTAAAACGTAATTAACCATAACTTAGAACTGAATGTAATCAAATGCACTTTCCAAATAGAACTGTCAGTAACACAGTGCTGGGTGGCTCATTTGTACATAAGTAGCCAAGGAACTGAATTTTTACAGAAAGTTGTCTGTCTTTAGCAGATAAAGACAAATTTCAGGTAGTGAAAATGAACTGCTATCCAAGTCTCTAGCACTGAAATTTTTTCTTTCCAGAGCAATGAGATGGATCATTCCCCAAAGGCTACTGTCACTTCAGCTGCTAATGATTTTCTGTTATCCTTTTTTCTTAAAAATTAAAGCTTTGTGCAGTTCTGTTAACTGTGTTACGAAGTCTCCCAAGGCGTTGTTCATAACTAACTGCTTGAAGCTATTCTCTTCAACATGAAAGATAGACGAGAGAGATGAGATAGTGCATGAGACACATGGGTTTGTGCATACACATAAGTACATGGTATGTTTGGTTTTTTTCTTTGACATTTATGCCATCCAGTTGTGGATTTCATTGATAGGTCAGCTATATTATCTTTCTTTGTCTATAGCAAATGTGTTCTAAACAAAAGCAAAAATCTGACATATGAAATTATATGCCC
This sequence comes from Nycticryphes semicollaris, assembly GCA_013400055.1. Classification (NCBI taxonomy): domain Eukaryota; kingdom Metazoa; phylum Chordata; class Aves; order Charadriiformes; family Rostratulidae; genus Nycticryphes; species Nycticryphes semicollaris. The sequence goes on along the minus strand of VXBJ01005293.1, from coordinate 187,785 downwards.
ATTCATAGACCACTAATTATAAATATTTGGGGATAGGTCGCTTATCAATTTTGAAGTGCGTAGATGTATTTAATCTATTTTCAATATTTAGAAAATTTATCAACTTGGTTAAAAAAACATACAATTTCAATATGTGTAGGCACATATATTGCTCTTCATTTGACTGTTTAAACATATCAAACACTGTAGGTACCTTCTTGGGCAGATGAGATGAGCTAATATTCAGACCTACTGAAAAGAAGGCTAATTAACTGGAGTACTTAAGTGTCCTGGAATCTTGTAACTTTTCAGTTATATTTTTTTCCTGTTCTTTAAATATGCAAAATTTTAGTCATTCATGAGGCTTTGTGAAGATGCTGCCTCCTTTATGTTCAAGGGATGTAATCTTGGAAGACTTGGAGGCATTTTATGCTTTTATCCCCTGATATCTCTTATATTCAGGTTAATAACATTTAATGCCTTAATTATCCATGTTATCCTCAGCATAGAAAACCAAGATTTAGGTAAAACTGAGTAAGGAATGGTGAGTGTGAGACGTTATGCTGGGAAGGTCAGATGAGGTTTGTTGAGTAATGGCACAGACCAAGCCAACTTTTACACTAGATAATAGATTTCTGACAGGGGAGGGAATGTGTTCCTTATTGTGAATCATCCAAGAGACAAGAGGTCTGCCTTTCTCTTTTTATTTATAAGTATTTCCTTTAGCCTGCTAAATGAAAGTCACGTTTCTCATGACCTGTGCATTACTAGTCAGAAGGGGCTTAATGGAATAACATATTATAGTATGTGCAGCCCTAGAACTTTAGGAATCCGAAGTATTTTTTTCTGTCTTATGTAGGTTTTTTGTATGCAATTATTTCAAATCATTGCTGTCACATTTTCATAAGGTTTTGATATATTTTACAAAATAGCAAACACAGGGTAATATTTTTAATTGGTTATAAAATGAGAACCAGATTTTGTTATTTAAAGAGGCATTCAGATTTTGTCTTAAGTGTTTGTTGTTTTTAAAATATTTCACAAGTAATTTGGAGTAGAAAATTATTTGAATAGTTATCATTATCTCCCTGTCACTTCATATTAGTACTGCTAATGATATACCAATGCACTTTGTTACACTCATGGTTCTAAAATACTGATTTTAAATAAAACTCATTACAACAGAATTGTAGAACATTATCTAGACATGAGATAGTGTGCATGATGTGTTTTTTAAAAAAAATACAATAAAATCCATTACTAGAATCAGAAGAATGCATAAATGCTGAATAAAGAGGAATTGGTAAATATAGTTTGCATGGATATTTTAAGTTTCTTTACTAAGAAAAATGAAGAATTGCAGAGTTAGAAGTCAAATCAACATGCACAGAAGAAACATATTTTAGAATACAGAACTTAAAGAAAGGGAAGAGATGGGGAAGGCCTCCCAACTTACAGACGTGGAAGAGCTTCAATTCAGTTCAGTATGTCCATGAAGTCTGTCCAATTTATGATAGCTTTCTAAGACTAAAAGCTTCTGCCTAGTAGCTGCCTACATCTCTGCAGCAACTTGATTGTGTACCAATTTTTATAGTAGTGTAACACTTAAAACCTGCATGAGAAACAATATTGTTTGATGCAGTTATTAAATGCTTGGGTAGAGTGTACAATAAATTTGAAAGATTTGGATGATAGAGTTTGATTAAGACCAGGACAAAGGAATGAACATCCCAAAAAAATTCAGCAGTGTGAAACAGTGGAGCAGAGAAATGATAAGAAAATGGTGGCAGACAGGTAAAATATAAGGCATAGTGAAAGGAAGAAGTTCATTTACACTTGCCACTTGGATAATTCAATTCATTGTGGACTTAATTATACCTTTAAAATATATTCTCAACATTCATTTTGATCCAGAAAGCAGCTGTTGTTCTGGAGTAAGAGTTAAAATACGATATTCAGAATAGAACACTTTCTCAGTAAGTGTACATTATATTAAATTTTAGAAGAATACCAAATATTTAGAAAGTATATAAAATAATTAGAAAATATTCAGAGAAGGGCAAAGTAAAGGTCAAAGCCATGTAAACAAGACCTACATGAAAAGAGATTGATGAGATTTTTCGAGAGGTAAGACTAATTGGTATCATGACAAAAAAAGTCATTCATCAATTATTTTTTTATAATGCTAACATAAACTGATATTTGTTTATATTAAGAGTGACTCATTGTTAATGTAAGGAAATAAATTTTGGATTACCTGGTATCTATTTTTCACACTGAAGCTGTGTGGATGTTCCATGTATGAAAACCCAAATGTTTAAAACTATGCTATATTTGATTTAACAGGGGTGAAATTTCCTTTGCTGAATGTCTGTGTTGTTTCATTTGTATAGATTTCAAGAGTATTGTTCATTCCATTCCAGGAATCGTGGACAGTGAAAAAAAAAGAACCAACATTGTTTTCCAAGGTTAAGCAAAAACCAGTAAGAGATACACTTTTTAAAGTGTGATTTCCCAGGGGCATGAGATTTGACACGTATATTTTGACCATAATTTTTTACTTAGCTGGATAACATACATAAACACTAAAGTGTATAACATGAAATAGATTTCTCAGTCCATGAGTTAAATTACTATGACAGAGAAATTATATTTTTAGATACTATGACAGAGAAATAATATTTCTAGATCCTTACTAGTAAATGTTAAATATATTACTTTCTGAATATTATGTCATATTCAGAACATAATATATTGGAATATATGACAGAATACAATATAAGACAGAAAACAATCCAAACAACAAAAAATAAAACTTATAAACTTCACATTTTCTAGAATTTCATTGCTTTGGTAACAGCAATAATATGGAAAAATCTGCTGTCCCTGTTCATGTTTAACTTTGGATTTACTGGTGATTTATGTCTTCTCATGGTATTTAAAAAAAAATATGGCTTATTTCCTATTTCTCTTGAGTAGTACATGTTGAAGTTTTTTTCCATATCTCCCTTAGCAGGTTAAATTCAACATTTTCTGGCCTTTCTGACCATGTCGTAATAATTTTCAGATTTAAAATATCTCTTTTCTTGCATAATTCTGCCATAGATTCTACTGAATAGTATAGTTATGCAAATTGAAAGTACATTTCTGTTTCTTAAGTTGTTTACTTTGCACAATGGGGGTGTAAGTTATACCCGTATAAGTTATATTATACCCCTATATACCCCTATTAAGTTATCTATAAAAGAGGCAATCAAAAGAATGTTCTCTGGGCTTCTGTTTGTATAGTTGATATTAATCACATGAGCAACAATTTGCAGGATTGGACCTCTATTTCCTACTTTTTGTAATGTGCTGGCATATAAATGAGGTCCTTGTTCTTCAAGTTAGGTGAGCGGAAGGACACTGAACAAGTGAAGTTACCCAGTTTTATCTAGTTGTAGTTAAAATAGATGAAAACATATTTTATCATACCTTATTTTTTTTCCCAAATTGAATTGGCTAGCTGTGTTTCTGGCTCTAGCTGAAACTAATAAAAGACAATTCTACTTTTCATTTGTATTACCAAACACAAGCTATATATCTGAGACATAATTTTTAGTAGAGATGCAGGGAAGGCAAAACAATGTGATGGAATATTGTGCTTGTCAATACTTATTGCAGCTTTTATTTTATTTAATAACTCTACTGCATAGCAGGTGTGTAGGATGGAATGCTGTCACACCTAAATAACTACAGCATTCTTATTCCTAACCACCCATGGGGAAATAAAGCACAGATGTTCAGTGCTGACTTCCTGTGTCTATCAGAATCCACAGGAGAGGATGGCTGGGGGACTCTGGATGAACTTACTTACCATGAGACGAATGGCAACAGATCAAGGAAGACTCCAGTCATGCTAATAGCCTTTTCCCCTGTATTTCTGGTGCATTATAGCCTCCAAAATCTCTTCTGTGTTACTTCAAATTTGACGCCTACTCTTCACAAATGAAAGAAAGGCAATTCTGACTTTTTTTATGAATGGTGAAATAGAACCTTCACATTCTAGCTACAGGGTTTAACCGGACTGTGACAGAGGTTAGAGGGCAATTTAAATTTTCCTTTTTTTGTTTGGTTTTCTATCGCTCATTATTTTTCTGCTTACTGGAAAATAACACAACATCCTTTCATCCCTGCCTCCTTTCAAAAGTGCTGGTAGTGTAAAAGAGCTTCTCACACACAAACTAGCAATTTGTACTTCTCATAACTCTGTCAAATCAGCATTCTCCCTTGTCTCTGAAATAAAGTTGTTGCAGAGTTGTGTGCAGCAACTGAAGAATGTTTCTGTGTTAAATGAGAGTAAGAGTCTTTGCTCAGTTGGTCTGTTAAGTTCTCAGCTACAAGTTCTCAATATTCATTCTGAGGCTTATGTATTTCAGAAGATATAGGGGACAGAAACATGGTAGAAGTGTTACAGGTAGCAGTATTGGAAATTTAGGGAGTTTGAATAAATGGTTGGAGAAACGTTGCCAACAGAAATTGTGTATGCCCCATAATTGAAAGTCTTCAAAGTCAGGCTGGATGGGACTTTGAGCAGTCTGATCTAGTGAAAGATGTCTCTGCCCACGGCAGGGAGTTGGACTAGAAGAGACCTTTAAAGGTCTTTTCCAACCTAACCCTGGAAACCTATTCTGGATGGATGGGGCTTTCAGCAACCTGATCTAGATGAAGATGCCCATGCTTATTGCAGGGAGGCTGGACTAGTAGACCTCTAATGGTCCCTTCCAACTCAAACTGTTCTATAATTCTATAATTCTGTGGTAAAAGCTCAATATGGCTGTAGACTTTTGTCTGTCGAGTATTCCTTTTCTGTGCAGTAGTTTGGAATTAAGTATTAGGAATTAATTGAACAGCATGAATGGTAAGAAATGGTTAAATATTATGACACTGAATGGAGTAGAGAGACAATTTTTTTTACACTGCTATCTGAATAAACCTACCTCAAGAATTATCTAGGGCTTTTAGTTGCTCAGTGGTATATCAGGTCCTTTTTCTAGTCTGGTACAAAATTTTGTGAGCTTTGCGTCATCCAAATTATAGTTTCAAATGCACAAAATCTCATAGTTGTTAATCTTTTGATAGAGAAAAGGAGAAAATTTTAACTTCAAAGACTTTAAGGAAAGAAAGTCTAACTTTAAACTGAAAACAAATTGATGCAGTCAGCAATCCAAAACATTTTAATTCTTTTCTGCCTGCCTGTGTTTTATTCAGGCAGCAAGGGGTATAGTGTAAACTTCACCATTGTACGGAACCGTGGCCACAGCTTTTCAAAAGAATGGACTTCATTTCACTTAGGCAAAGATTATTGTTTGGCGGAAGGAAATCAGGAATTGTGAAATGTTCTTGCTTTACCCTGATGCCTTGACTAGTCTGGAAGAGAAAGCATTTTCCTTCCAAACACAATTACCATAGAGAGAAAAATAAAATCCCCAGAACAGCACAAGTATTGTGCGCCTTGTTGCAATGAGGGTGGAAGAGGCCACCTACAAGAAATGAAAATGTAAAGTATTAAGGATTCAGTGTATTGCAGAAACATTAGTTTTGCTTGTGTTTCTCCTCTGGTAATGCTACATATGATATGTGTTTCTAAGACTGTAAAGAAATGACAGCTGTATGAATTAGTTGCATAACAAGCATGTTCTTTCTTCAAAACTTGCATATATTTCTCTGCTTTTGATAATCATAATGTGGAGCTGAACAGTAAATTTAGATAATTTATGGTGGATCCAAAAAATATATTTATGTTGTGGTTTTGGTAAAAAACATGGAATTCATAATGGTACCAACTTATGCCTGTTTGGGTAGTAGACTGAAGCATGACAGGAAGTTATCTGATTGAGGATTTCATTACATAAGTCTTGATTCACAAATAGGAAGTCTCTACTTGTTGTTGCATTCAATGCTTTTATTCTTAAGTCAGCACACAGGATATGACAATATCTTTCTTCAGCACTGAGTTTTCTAACAAATTCAGTCATTCATAATTCTAAAAGACTCAGTTGAAAGAAGTTGCACACTGCCTAGTTCACGGAATAGAAACATTTAGAAATAGAAATACAGCATAATTATCTGTTGCTTTATAGAGCGAAAAGAAAACCTGTGTAATTCAGTCATGGTCAACAATTAATGGTCATTAACAGTGTATGGAGTTTTAAATGGTTTCACACATTTTAAAGATGTTACAAGTCCAGAGTAAATTCAGTTTTGCTTCCTTTCGATCTTCCAACACATCAACTTTGCAGTTAGGTAGGTGTGACTATGAAATATTTTGTCTTTCTCTGAAAGAGCAATCAACTGACTACTTGAAGAATGGCAAATGTTGGTTTGTGAATATCCAGCAAAAGGCAAAACCAGTGATACTTGATAAACTACTTTTTTTTCATGCTGTTACTTTGATATTTGTTTAATATCTGCTGAAACAACAAAATCATTAAAGAACACTTAAATGGGGGCTTTTTTTCTGCTTTCTTAAGCAGAAAGGGAGTTGCAACAGATGTAACCTTGGTGTAGAGGAATTAATGAGTTACTGAAGTCAATACCATTTTTCTTCCCCGCCAGCCATCATCGTTCTCAGAAATAGTTTAAGTCTTCAAAGAAAGGATGTATATTCAGTCATTATTACCCAGTTATTGTAAAAATATTATTGTCAAAGCTATTGTCGACTCGCTTGAGGGACAAGAGGCCTTGTGGAGGGAGAGATTGGAGAATTGGGCTATGATTAGTTGAATGAAATTTAGCAAGTTGAAATGCTAAATTCTACATCTGGGACAGAGTAATGCCAAGCACAAGTATAAACTGGGAGAGAAGTGGCTGGAGAGCAGCTGATCTGGGGATGCTGGTTGAAAGGGAGGATCAATGGAAGTTAGCAATGGACCCTGGTAGCCAGGAAGGCAAACTGCATCCTGGGGTGCATCAAATCCAGCATAACCAGATGGTCAAAAGATCATCCCACTATATTTAGCATTGGTGCAGCCTCATCTTGAGCAGTGTGTGCAGTTCTGAGCCACACAGTTTAAGAAAAATGTGAAGGTCCTTGAATGCATCCAGAGGAGGACACCAAAAGTGATGAAAGGGCTGAAATGAATCTCCTATGGGGAGTGGCTGAGGACTTTGGGCTTGTCTAGTTGGGAGAAAAAGAGACTGAGGGGGGACCTCATTGTTCTCTACAACTTCCTCAGAGGGGAAGTGGGGAGGGAGGTGCTAATCTTTTCTCCCTGATGTCCAGTGAGGACACAGGGAATGGTTCAAAGCTGCACTCAGGGAGGTTTACACTGGACATTAGGAAGCATTGCTTCACTGGGAGGGTGTTCAAACACTGGAAGAGGCATCCTAGAGAGGTAGTCAATGCACCATACTTGTCAGTGTTTTAACAGTCATTTGGACAATGTCCTTGATAACCTGGTTTAACTTAGACCTAAACTGGTCAATCAACTGAACTAGATTATTATTGTATGTCCCTTCCAACTGAAATATTCTATTCTATTCTATTCTATTCTATTCTATTCTATTCTATTCTATTTAATTATAATTTTCCTCCTCTTTCTTTTGCTTATGAAATTTTTTTTATTTATTAAAAACAATATTTTATTTTTCTTTTCTAAAATCTTCTTATTACAGAGCATTCAAGATAGCCTGGGGAGACTGCTGGGTCGTATAGACGCTATTCACAGCAAGAAGATACCGGCTTTGCAAAGTGCTACACCGAAGGAAGTGGCAAATATACAAGACAAGCTGACTCAGCTTAATTTCCAATGGGAGAAAGTGAGCAAGATGTACAGGGATCGACAGGCGTAAGTAACTTTTAAAATTGTTTTTTCTGATGGCATCCATTGATACTTAGCTTAGTGTTGACAATTGTTTCCTAGTCTTTTTTTTTTTTTTTTGGTGAAAATACCTTTTAAAATCACAAAAGGTACATTCTTGTAACTAAGCACAGAATGTTTATAGGAAATTGTAACTTAATTTATGAGCATTTTGTAAAATTGAAAATATTTTGACCAACTATCACGTGCATTAGACCAAAGCCTGGCATGATATTGCATACATATTCCTATGTCATTACAAATGACACACCTTTAGCGTAAGATCGTGTTAGGCATTTACACTTTTGTACCAGTACTAGTGATTTAAATATCTGAATCTGTAATGGCTGCATCAGAGTAAAATCCCTTTCAGTTGCAGAGGATTTACTAGTTTGAGGAGCAGTTCTCACTTTATGTGTAAGAAGCACATCTAGACTTGTTAGCAGCTCTAAATCCAGTGTCAGCTTTATAAGTCTGTATATTAGACATTATAGAGCAAGGCAGGATAATCAAGAGAAATATAGAAAGGCATTAAATTGATAATAAATAAAGCGGTGTTATCCTATGACATTATAAAATTGTTATTTTCTCCTTGTATATTATTTGTGGTGTTTGTAATCTGGGAATACTATAGTGGAAAATGAAGCCAAACTTATTTTATTAGTAGGTTTGTCCTACAATTGAAGCCTTGGCAACTCTTGTGTTTTCTTTGTTTGGAAATATTGGTCAACTGTAAATTTGCAGATTTTTACAAGCATATTTCCACTGGCAGCCAGTCACTATCTTTGATTTTATGTAGCTAGAGAAAATTTAAAAAAAAATAATAACCAGGGAAAATCATAGTAAAAAATATAATTCAGTATTCTTCATGTCACCTTTGCTTTGTCTCCACATTTAAAGTGTAAGAAAAGGAAACATATTTGTAATCTAGTAAAGTTTCCAGATTCTCCCATGTGCAGTACTTTTTTTAAAAATAGTAAATCTGGCCTTGTTATAGTAAGAAAGACTCTTCTGTTTCTCGTGGTGCTATGTGTAAAAATGAAGGCTAAGTTAGAGGCAGATACTGGAGCCAAACTGCCCATACAGATAATAAAAACTGGGGATATTTGGTGTTGTGTTTTTCTCAGAGTCTGTTTTGACCAAACTCTTACTTGTATAGTAGACCAAGCTCTGAGAAACCTTTCGAATATCCCCATATGTGTTTTCTACCACTAGTGCAGTGGAAAGCAATTTACGGTCAGTTGAAAGTTTGGGCCACCAGCACTGCCACTCGACTATCCCTTATTTAGTCTATAGTGATATTTAGCTGGCAGCAGAAAATATTCTGAGGTGAAATGAATTTATGTTTGTCAAGTATTTTGAGATCATCAGATAAAGGCACTACAGAAGTGTAAAGTATGATTACAGTCCAGCTGATGTTTGCTTGGGGGAATCATCCTCTTTTAGTTTGATGGACAGCAACTCAAGGTGATGATAAGCTTGACCACTGTCTGGAATCACACATTTTTCTTCTAAATCTTTTGTTTGTGGTGGTCAGTCTTACCATGTCACTGTTTCTGAGATGATCTCTGTCGCTTCTACAGTTTTGTGAGGTGCATTTGGACTGCACACAAATGCTAGGGAGGCAATGAAGGAAGACAATATGTCCTTCAGCATTTTGCTTTTAGCAGTTTGTGTCTGTAAGAGGTGAAAGTGTCTGTGTAAGTCTGCCCTTGAGACATGAATGAAGCTGTGTTTATGAGAGATGCTATTGATGATCAAGTTTTAGGACAGTTTTGGAATTATTATTGGATCTCTATCTCACTTTCAAAGGAGTGTATCTAAGCGAATGAGAGTACTCTGTGTTTGAAAGGTTACAGAAACAAATATATTGTATTATGTTCATATTTGAATATTGGTTATTGGAAATTAAAGGGTTGTAATAACATGGAAATGCAAAGTCAGCTATCACCATGGTAGACAGAAGACCAAAACAACTTTCCTTACCTCTGTAGTTATTATCAGAAAGCTTACTCTAAATTTCATAGAAATCAATACAAAAATTCATGCTTAATTATTTTGTGTGAAATAGATTCCCTTGAAGTCCCGATTGATATCTAGTTACTTTGTAAGTAACTTTAGTGTGTTCCTTTTACTTAGAAATCAAAATATATTTTCAGTTTGCTTTACAGCAGACCACAAGCCAGTTTGACAGACATTCATTGTGATGATAAATACTCAAATAGCTTTACGAGTCCAGTTCTTCTACAGTATTTGAAAAGCTTGTTGTTTCACATTGTCCCTTTAGCATGTTTCCTGTATTTGAATAAGTGTTCATACTGTACTTACTGTAAGGGAACAGGCAATATTTCACTGAAAAAGTATTAACAAAAATGCTGTGTTCCAACTCTTTCAGTTGGATTAGAAACCTAGGATGAATGCAAATTTTTACTCTTTTCACAAACTCATTGAAACACTAGCTATCAGCTGACAAATGTTTCAGTAAAGCCTAGAAACAGCATGGTTCTTAATTGGAGTGAATTTCATTTCTGTACAAATTAATTTTAGAACATGGTAATTGGTTGTGTTTCCAACAGATATATGGGGGTCACACCATCTTATAACAAGTGAAATTTGTTTCTTTGGTTTTAGTTTTCTAAGTGCACAGCAAACACCAGGAAACAGCAGCAGTGTCATGATTTGTGTTTTGTGAGTTAAGGAGTAATTTATGATTTCACTTATAACTTCAACCTTTGCTCTCATGATACTGAATTACTATGTTATCTATTCCAATAGGCACATTAAGATAATTTTGTAAGGTAGAGTTGTGTTACAGTGCCAGTAAGACTTAACATTCAGATGCTGTAGTTTTTCCTGTCCTTGTACCAGAATTTAACAGTAGTCTCCCTTCTTTGCAGCAGCCGTAGATACTGGGGTTTTTTATACTAATCATGACTATTTAGGAAGTGACAATGACACTAGGTGCCTATATGTCTTCAATGAGAATACATGTAATATTTGAAAAAAAATATGAAATAGATAATAGACAATATATTTTTAAATTATTATTACAACTATTTATCTTATCACCTTAGCACTTGTGGAGGTCCTTGTTTATCTTGTCAGGATGTAGTCTTCTCAGGATATTTATGCCTCAAATGTACTCCCTAAAAGTGCTTCTTCTAACAGCGTCAGTAGAATCAATCAAGTACAACAAACTTGTCCAGATTAGACCATCAATACATTAATTTAAAATATTTCTATGACAATTGCAAATCACTCACAGAGAATGTTACAAAAAATCCACAAGGCAGAAAACATAGAAAAGTACTCAAAAGAATCTAATTTCAAAGAAAACTACTTAAATTTTACAGATATTGCAGACCTTGAACATTCCTCATATTAATTTCAGATAACTCATTTTTGTCTTTTTCATGTCTTATTAAAAAATTATCTTCCAGGGCATACATTATATTCTCGATTAATGCTCCTCTAATTAATCTGGAAACTACTCAAGATTAAATGTTGTGAAAGGATGTGGGAAACTTGATACCAGCTATCTTTAGAAAGTGTTCCTTGCTAATTCTGAAAAGAGGAAAAAAGTGATATGCCAGTCTTATATCAGAAAAGATCCAAAATATTTTTTTATCGTGCCAAAACAGATTGATGACTTTATAAAGGTCACACACAACTAATAATTTTTTATAGGAAAAAGAGCAAACCATAAAGAACTAGTTAACAAGGTTACACTAAGAATGCTTTTCATTTTTGGACAGCAGTACAAAAGCCAACTATTTCTGAGTAGCCCTAAATTGGCTGTTGATTAGCTCAATAAGGCCCAGTGAAACACATGTGTTATACATAAAAAAATCTATTCATTGGCAGAGAAATGCCTATTTTGTGGTCGTATTTCTTATACCACATAGTAGCAGATGTGATTTGAGAACTAATCTAATACATGGATCAAGATATTAGGAGAAAGAAATGAAAGACATTATTTTTTCAAGTTTAAGTAACTTGTGTAGATCCTGTGTAGCTGCAGAACCAGCCACCAGTAAGCCTTGATGACTTGTCTAGGTATTTTGAGAAAAGGCAGAAGTAGCGGCTGCTCCCTCATCTAAGAGTATCTGCTCACATATTTCTGTTGAGGTTGTAAGTCTTGTTAGACTTACCCTTTGCTAAGGATGCAAGATGAGAGTGAAAACCAGAAAAGATTAGCTCATCCTCAAGGAGAGAAGGAAATTATTTCCTTTCTAATGTTAATCTCAAAATAGCTACCATGCCTTAGTTGCCTGCAGGGTAGGCTTTAATTTTTTTTCCCTGTCTTTCACAGTACCTCAAATTGTTCATCTAGATTTTGAAAAAGGCAGAATAGAGACAGGTTATGGTACTTGCCTTACAGCCACCATGAGTTGTTAATTCATTTCCATACCATACTTACTGTATAGAAATGCTCTCTGTGGCAGTTGTCTTATAATTCTTGCAACAGATTTGTCACTTCATTTACCCAAAAAACTTCACACCATCAAGATAACATATAGTTAGATTTCATTGGTTCCTTAATTGCTTGCAAAAAGATATAGAATAATTTGTTGAAAAACAGGTATAATATAATGTATAAATGTTTTTATTATGGGAAATCTATATAAGGCTTTCTGTCAATATTTATTATCTAAAGAAACCCAAAATGTATGCGAACATTTTAGTTCCCTAGCTTATAACTAGAAAGATTTCATTTGCAGCATAAGCTGGAAAAGATTTTTCCCTTATATGTGACCATTAAAATTACTCTTTACATAGGGGAATGTGTATTTAGAACATCTTCTAAATGGAATAGCTACAAGTGAAATTTAAAATCATTTCCTAAATAGCAAATTTGAGGCAGTATGAGAAAGATTACTGTAGCTTTTGGGAAGATAGTAATGTTTATTAAATAGCTGTCACACAGCTGGTTTTAGAGCTTATCCCATACAATTCTTGATACAGGAATTAAAGGTGTCTGTGTAGTAAAATGAGGTGAAAAAAACTAATTCAGAATTTCTTCAATAAGTAGATCTGATTATATCATCTGAAACAGCATGTGGTTGTGCTATGAAAGTGTTTCAGTTGAAGAAGAATCTTGGATGTTTTAAAATCACCAAGCCTCAAGCCCGACAATTAGCATAACTTAGCATAACTTTACTGTAAAATGCTCAGTGATAAAAATGCATCACTTTTATACAAGAATTATTGTACAGAGTTTTTCTGCTGTGTAAACTAAAAGAATTTCATTGAAATGTCTGGGAAATGTTGCGACTTAGTCATGAATATGTGGGCTGTAGAACTATGGGAATGCAAATTTGTGTGAAGACAAATATGGGCATTAGCAAATAGTCTCTGAGCTGTCTGGATATAAACTGCCTTGGACCTTCACGTGAAATATGAAACATAATATGATGTAGTGGTCAGTGTCATAAGCTATGAAACCCAGCTGAAACGCAAGGCATACTTGCTTTAGGGACAATCCTACGTTAGTGCAGCCATGTAATTTCTCAGATAGTCCTGATTTATATCAAACCATCTCAAAACACTGGCGGAGCTCATTCATGCTTAACTACACCCATCTGCGTGGGCAGAGCCCAAGAGATTTGCATTATATATTCAGGTATGAAATGTGATGACTTCTATTACATTCTGTAAGTGTTGACAATTAAGGTATACTATCACTATTGGTATTGAGACATTGTGTTGTGCTGTGCAAGAATTTTTTTTGCTGGGTGAATATTTATCTGGGTCAACTGTGCACTGAATGAAGGATGAAGGTGCAGGAACAGACATTGGGTCCAATGCAAGGGATTTGTGAGTTCCTTTGCAGAATTCCCTTAATGCTTTTTAAGGATTGCTGCTCTGTAGTTGTGATGATGCAGCGTACACCTACATTTAAGTACCTCCTCGGAGAGCATTTTTTGACAGTAGAGGGAGCCTAGTCTTTTAATATCTTTAGCTAAAATCAGAAATTATATTTTCTGTTTTACACAGTTTTCATCATTGTCGTTTCTCATCTGTGTTCCCCTTGAAGCTATCATGTGATATGATCAGAGTAGAAAGCAGCAAGTTTTGTGGTAGTCATAGACCTTGGTGGTAATAGTTTAGAGATTTAGAATGTTCAGTCTTCTGTCCTAGTCACCTTCAGTAATTTAGTAGAGGTCAGCTTTCAAATTTCCTTTTCTTGAAGGGTAAGTCAGTGATTTGGGCAAAATCCAGTCAATACTTCTGGTTTGATCCAGAATATTACGGGAATTTCCCTGAAAAAAAATTGTTTGCATTAGCTTGTTCTTATAGGACTAGATACATTGCACATTGCTAGAGTAGTCTCTATTCCAGTAAATTTTGTATTCTATACCCTTGAGATTAATTTAGACTTGTGTTTATTTAGCTGGGGAACCACAAGTATTATTTTATCTAACACAGAAAAGAAATTTCACTCTTCAATTGAAGCAGAGCATTCCAGAGATTTTCTGTAAAAGTGGGCAAAATTCCTGTTTCCTGTTTACTGTGGGGAGACTATGCCATTGATCCATTGCGAGTACTTCTTTCTGATGTGATATACTTTGTTGGTTCCTGGAATACATAATTTCCTTTAGATTAGATTTTCATTTTAAGATATTTCATCTGATCGGTAATTATCTGAAGTGTCCAGTTGCTTTTCCAGTAAAAGAGGGATTAATTCATAGTATGAGGATAAAAATGTTCTTTCAAAACTTAAACTGAAATAAAATAAGGGTGACAATTATTTTGCTGTTCTCCTATATCACTATGCCTAATATCAATCATGAAAATTGGGTTTAGTAATAACTTCATTAAGACCTTGAGGCAGTTCTCTATCTATTAGAGCAACATGAGGATAATACCGTAAGATTGTATAGCATCAATTCTGCGCAGATGATCTGATTTATTCTCCCTGTCCACAACTCTTGTATGGCAGCAACAAAATTAAAAAGAAGTGTGGTGTCAAGATTTGAAAAAAACAGCAAGAATTTGCCTGTACTTCCCATAGAATGCAGAGCATACCTAAATTCAGGATCTGTGTGTATATTAACTGCCACCTGGAATACAATTGCCAAACAAAATGGAGCACAGTGACACTCTGCTTGTCTTTCAGGAGCAGCAAAACAAATAGGATGTTCTCTCTTCTCTCCAGCGGCCAATTTTCAAAAATTCTATAACAACACAATTACCTTTGAGACAAACCCTGTCAGATTTGGTTGATACTGGCTAGAAAAATTATTGTTGGATATGAGTGATGGACAGCGCAATCACTGACGTCTCATTTCCTTAGGTTAAAAATAGAAAGAAAATACATCTTTTATTTGCCTAGCCAGTTAGTTATAAAGAAAATCACTAGAATCCACTTGAGGAACTTATCTCTGTATGATTACACCTGGCTCTTTAGTTTTCCATCTGTCCTGAGCTACTGATCAAAGTGTTATGTAAAATCTAGCTATAAAACTTTATGGATATTTTAATTTCCTTAATTAATGTGATAGACAATAATTCAGGTTCAAAGGGACCTCAGGACCTCCCCCAGTCTAACTTCTTGCACAAAGCAGGGTCAGCACTGGTTGACCAACTTGCTCAAGGCTTTAGTCAGGCAAGACTCCAACAGTGGAGACTGCACAACCTCCTGGGAACCTGTTCCACAGCTTGACTGTCTTCACAGTGAATTTTTTTTCCCTTATACCACCTTGAACCTCTCATTTCCCTTTATGCCTCTTGTCTTTCATCCTTCCACCATGTACTCCTGGGAATAGCCAGTGTGTATCTTCTCAACAACCTCCTAATAGGTGTTGGAAGACTGCTGTTGAATTCACTGAAGCCATCTCTTTCCCCTCAGCCTCTCCTCACAGAATAAATGCTGCAGCCCTCTACCTTGCTTGGTGGTGCTCTGTTCAAGTTAATCCAGTTTGTTGAGGTCTTTTTGCAGACACAAAATTAGACATAGTATTCTAGTTGTGGCCAAATGAATGCTGAGTGAAGAGAGGTAATACTTTCCCTCAGTCTGCTTGCAGTGGTGCTGCTGATGCAGTCCAGGATATACTTGGTCACCTTTGCTGCCAGGGAACACTACTGGCTCGTGTCCTGCTTGCTGCCCACAAGACCACAGGTCTTTTTTTGCAGAGCCATTTCCTAGCCAATTGGTTCTCAAACTGTATTGTTGTAAGGTGTTCTTCCTTCCCAGGTGTTCAACTTTGCACTTGTCCTAGATGTCATAGGGTTGCTGTTGGCCTATCACTCCAGCCTATCTGGCTGCTTCTGAATGGCAGAATGTTGACTTTTTCACCCTTGACTTCACCCTGATGGGTGATGAATGGGATAAGAACAGCCCTATGGAGAAGGGTTTGGGGATATCAGTAGATGAAAAAGTAGATATGAGCTGGCAATATGCAGTTGCAGCTTAGAAAGTCAATAGTATCCTGGGCTGCAAAAAAAGAAACATGGCCAGTGGGCTGAGGGAGGCAATTCAGCCCCTTGCTCTCATGAGACCCCACCTGGAGTATTGCATGCAGTGGGGTCCCTGGTACTTGGGGTTTGGACTAGATGATCTTTAAAGGTCCCTTCCAACTTAAACCATTCAATGATTCTGTGATGTAGATGTCATCTGCATCTGATGAAGGTGCACTCTGTTGCCTCCTTGGGGTCATTAGTGATGGACATCTCTGATGCTCCACTTTTTTCTGACCACCATGTAGAGTACAATTCATTATCAATTATCCTCTGATCCTGACAGTCCAACTAGCTCTTTACCCATTTGGTCGTCCAACCATCCAACCTGTAACATTAAGAACGGTATACAAAATCCTGTTCATAGTGGTGTTGAAAGCCTTGCTACGAAGTAAATTATATCAACCGTTCTCCATCATCCACAAACCTCAACTTCTTATAATAGCAGACAATCAGGTAGGTCAGGCATACTTCACCCTTGGTAAATCCCTTTTGACTGCTCCCAGTTACCTTATTTTTTGTGTGCTCAGAAATGTGTTCTAAGCAATCTTGCTCCCATGATTTTCCCAGGACCTGAAATGCGGCTACCTAGCCTATAGTACTTTGGACAATCCTTTTTGCCTTTTTGCCAGATACAACATTTGCCTTTCTCAAGATGTCAGGGACCTCTCCATGATCTCCATGAGCTGTCAGAGATGACAGCAAGCAGCCTTCCCATACATCAGCCTGCTCTCTCAGTGTCCTGAAATGCAATCTGTCTGGTCACAGGGCTTCTATGGGTTGAGTTCTCTTACATAATTCTCCACTTGCCCATCACCTGCTTCTAGTAGTTCTCCCTTCTCCTTCAACTATGCCTATAAACAGGGCTGGGAGACCCTGCCAATACTTCTCCTTTCTTTAAAGGCTCATTAGCTTTTTTAGACTTTTGGAAGGTTTCTTTTTATGGAGCTCTGATGTCATACTCATGAAAAAATATGTAATTATTATTTGATGTAGTAGAAGGTACTGCATCTGGTAGAAAATTCTGCAAAGAAATCAGGACCTTCTGATACAAGTAAACCACTCTTAAGATGTCTAAAGTCTCATTCATCAATAAGATTTCCTGCAGTCTCTGTATAGAACCTGCTTGATATAGACCTCTAAAATTATCAGAGGTTATTGTTCTGTACTCTTGAGGTACTTGCTCATCTTATTTCACAAAGATTGGATTTCTTGAACTTTTAAAGATTTAAAAAGTACTTCATAAGAGCAAACACCTTCTTCATAAAAAAACCCAGAAACTATGAAAGCCATTCCTAACTATGCAGATTGTCAGAAATGTCTTCTAAGTCTTCATATCCTTCATCATTTTACTCACACCATTTCAAGCATACAAACTCTTTACTGTCAACTCTAGTTAATAAAATTCTAAAAGCAATACTGTTTGATTTTCCTTCATCACTGTTCAACAAAGGGCTGCCTTCTACCATTTTTACTAGCTACTATTGTAACTGAGTATTTTACTAGCTATTATTGTTATGTCTAGCTGTAGAGCTGCTTTTCTTTGCCATAAATTTGCCTTCCTAAGTATGACAGGTATTGCTGCAAATTGAATCCTCTGTACGTATATCAGTGCTTCCAACTTAGTATGCATATATGAAACTGTTTCTTATTGCTCCATTTTAGATATTTTGCTGTCTCAGATTGAGAGACAGTGGAGTCCTATTTGGAACCATTTGGAAGGATAAAGGTACTGTTCATTTTTATAAAGATTATGGTCCAGATTTTGTTGACAGATGCAGCACTTCAATCTGCAGAACTGGAAGTATAGTAGTTTCAGCTTAAAACATATATATGCATAGCACTTGGATGTCATAAAGCTTAGCTCTATGAGCAGTTTTGCGAGCTTAGTCTTGAGGTATGGGTTTTAAGAACACTTACTGCTAGGAAGGTCTTTCTGGGCAATAGGAGGCCTTCAAGTGGTGCATCCAACGCATTATTCCTTTAGTCCAGATCAGAAGAGAACTTTTGAAACTGATCTGATTGTCACAACTGTGATTTGATTCATGCTGAGAAGGGCTCTTCGAACAGCTGAACTGGATTCCTGTTGGATTAAACAAATTTGGAAGATATGCTCTGGGAATGTGCCTAATGTGCTTCAGCTGCAACTGAGGATTTAGTCTACTGGCCCACACTAGAGAGAGATTGAAATGAAACCTCCCAACATATCAGATGTGTGAGTTTGCCTCATTGGCTTAAAATTAAGCATGTGTTTAGGCAATTTTTAACTGCCAGCCTAAGAAAGGAGTAACTTGTTCTACTTCCTGCCCAAAAAGGGGAGATTTTTCTTTTTCTCGATTCCCTCTTTGTCTTTTGTGCTGATCCTGACTTTCTGCCATGTGTTCTGATAATATTTTCAGTGGGATTTCCACCCTTTAAATCTCGCCACTGCAGAAATACAAATATGAGGAGTGTCAGGTCCTGTTAAACCAGTAGATATTTTGCAATAATTCCTTATCTTTTGAGAACAAATTCATGTGGACTACAGAGTGATTTGACAGTATGAAACTGAATTTTCTACAATCAAAATGAGAGAAAACACTAAAGAAAAAATAGACTATCAATGTTTGTATGTTTTGTTTGCTGGTATAGTTACTGAGAAGCAAAATAAAAGGAAAATGCAGCTGAAGGATATTCTAAATATTCTTTGAACAGCCATAAAATCAACAATTCATGGCATATATTCTCCAAAGAAGAATAATTGCTTATTTTCCTGTTCTCCAAGAAAAACCCCATATGCTCATACTGTCAGTAGTTGTTTAGAATAAACCAGCACATTTTAAAGTATTCAGATGACTGGGATTTGTGTATTATCACAGATTTCATCCATTTTCTTAGAACTGTATGCCAAAATCTAGATGCTTTTAAAGCTTTCAATATGATAAATTTGTCACCTTGATTTTTAAAAAGCATGTCTGAATATAGGATGCTGACAAAACCAGTAAATCTCAAGTTCCAGAACCATCATTGCTTTCTGAAACAGGAAAAAAGTCTGCACTCATTAATTCAGGAGATTAATAGTTTAGGGATGTAAACTGTAAAAAAAGGTTGATTGTTTCATTATTAATCCTTTTTGCTGAAATATCCATTATCACACATTAGTGTTTGATGTAGGCTTTATATATATTACTATAGCATTTAAACACAGTAATTGCAACTTCTTTTATGCAGTACTAAGAAATAATCAACCCCAAAATTATTTGCTGGCTTTGCCAAATAGCAGAGTTTTCTAAAATTTCTCAAGATGATTTTGAATATTTTGATATTTCAAGGCCAAACTAAGATTATGCACTATTATGTTTCAAGTTTTAAATCATGGTATTGAATTTTGAGTCTTTAGGACCACTCAAGCCACATTGCTCTCTCATGTTCCAGGAGACTCACTCCTGGCTACTGCTGTCTGATAAAACCTTCCGTAATGTTTTCTGGCTCTGTAACACAAGACTATTCTACTCAAGTGTCATGTGGTTAATGATGACATGAAGATATCATAACCAATAACGGGAGCTGTCTTACATATTAAATAGTTCTTAAATTAGTTCCATACATAATACTATTAGACTCTTAGTTAATGTCCCTCAAAAGTCTGGCTAAATAAACTCACAACACCCTACATTTAGTAAATAAGACAGGAAGAACTGAGATATTCAAACCCTTTTTTAAGATATTCTGATTTGCCAAGAAGAGAACATTAAATTCTGTCTCAGCCTTATACCCACAAGAGCACCACTTCTCTCAAGTACCCTCTTTATGAGCATACAGAAGGGCTGAAATACTGTGACAGTAGGTGTTAGAAATACTAAAGTGTTTGGAAATTATTTTCATTTTAATGAGTAGGTAAACTTGCCAGGTTATGCTATGTGTTGTACATTGTTTCCTACTTTAGAGAAGACTGCAGTCTTCACATACAAGGTTCTCCCCCTTTCTTTTTTTTTTCTTTTTGTCTTCCCCCCGGCCTTGCTTTCTGCATGTTGTACCTGAGAAGCAGCAATCTCTAAAACAGGATTAAGCATAGTGGAAAACTGCACTGCAGGAAAGTAGCCTCATCCCCATGTAGAACATTGAAGGACCATTACAGAAACCCCACTAGAGGGCAGTTTTGCAGTGAAAGTGCTCTGAGTGGTGTGCAGATCTAACACGAAAATTGCTTTTTCCATCTTCCCAGTGTATTTTCTCTTTCTGTCAGAATACAAGATACCCTCTGACTAGCAGGAAACTGAGATAAAACGTAAATCTGGGGAATCACTGAGTTGTTCTTTTCCTCTCAGATTCATGGGCCTTCATGTACAACAAAAATGTAGCACAGACACCTACTGTTACAGGAATCTTTTTCTCTGGACTTTTTAAGGCACTTCCATCCTTAGTGACTTATTTCTATATTCTCACTGATTTCAGTGTAGAAATGGTGGGATTAAGAATTTACATTAAGGTTTTTATATTGTGGAACGATGTATTCCTGGTTTTCCTGAACAGTTGAATGGCTAGCATCTTACAATGAATATTTTAGAAGCCATTATTCTAATATTATCAAGCAAGAAAATGAAGTTAGAAAACTCAAATCTCTAATACAGATACCCCAGGCTCAAACACATTTTAATTTTGATTCTTTTAACTGTTTTTCTTTTTTCCTTTTGCACTGCACACAACTGTGTCTGTGTTTATAGCATCTGACAACATGGTAGATCAGTGAAAAAACAGAAGGCATAAAAATACTTAACAGAATAATGTTTTTTGTATTTCATATTGCCAGGGTGATTAATGACAATCACTGCATTTTGACAGTAACAAAAAGGAGCAAATGTTGCAGCATTTCCAAATTGATACTCTAGTAGGCACTGTGGGAGTCTGCAAGCCTAGAAATAAATTCCCCTAATAACGATGAGAGTTTCTTTGTCCCTGCAGTGCACTAAACAGACCAACAATTCTTTTTACAATCTTTTAATCTCCTGGCACAACTGCAATGACAGTTAAACTTAATTCTTTCTTCATTCAAATTTTGATGTGCGATAGTTTTCTCAGTTCCCTATGAACTGATGTCATCTTGGCTGCATTTGGCTTGCAAATCGCATGAAGTTCAACGAAGCCAAGTGCAGGGTCCTGCACCTGGGACATGGCAATCCCAAGCACAAATACAGGTTGTGTGGAGATTGGCTGGAGAGCAGCCCTGAGGAAAAGGGCTTGGGAGTGATGGTGAATGAGAAGCTCAACATGAGCTGGCAGTGCACACTGGCAGCCCAGAAAGCCAACCGTATCCTGGGCTGCATCAAAAGAAGCATGGCCACCAGGTCACAGGAGGTGATTCTACCCCTCTACTCTGCTCTCGTGAGACCCCACCTGACGTACTGTGTCTAGCTCTGGAATCTTCAATATAGAAAGGACATGGGACTGTTGGAATGGGTCCAGCGGAGGGCCACGAAGATGATCAGAGGGATGGAGCACCTCTCCTATAAAGTCAGGATGAGGGAGCTGGGCTTGTTCATCTTGGAGAAGAGAAGGTTCCGGGGAGAACTTATAGCAGCGTTCCAGTATCTGAAGGGAGCACTGGAGAGGGACTCTTTTTCAGGAAGTGTAGTTAAAAGGGGTAATGGCTTTAAATTAGAAGAGGGGAGATTTAGATCAGATACTAGAAAGCAATTATTTACTGTGAGGTTGGTGAGGCACTGGAACAGGTTGCCCAGGGAAATTGTGGCTGCCCCATCCCTGGAAGTGTTTAAGGCCAGGCTGGATGGGGCTTTGAGAACCTGGCCTAGTGGGAGGTGTCCCTGCCCATGGCAGGGGGGTTTGGAGCTTGATGATCTTTAAGGTCCTTTTCAACTCTAGCCATTCTATGATTCTATGATTCTATCTTCCACATCCTGTAGAAGAGAAGAGCTGACTTCCAAGATGCCTGTCTGAGAGTACTCCAGAAGTACAGTGATCCTAAATCACAGAGTCACAGAATGGTAGGGGTTGGAAGAGATCATCCAGTCCAAGCTCCTGCCAAACCAGGTTCACTAGAGTGGGTTGGGCAAGAATCCAGGTGGGTTTTGCATGTCTCCGGAAAAGGAGACCCCACAAGTTCTCTGGACAGCCTGTTCCAGTGCTCTGTCACCCTCAAAGTAAATAACCTTAGAATATAGACTGGAGGAAACTGACAAGCTGGAGTTCCCTCAAGTCTCCAGTCACAAGTCTCCACTCAGCTCCTTTGATATATCTCAAAGCAGAATTTCCCAGAGTTGAACACTCTATCATAGGAATATGTAAATATAGTAGGTTGTCTTTTCTTCCAGACAATAACTTTTCTATTATCAGAATATGCTGTGAAATGTGAAATTTTCAGGATTACAGAAATTCTCCTGTCATTTCTTCCCATATTTTCCTGCCTAAAAACCTTTTCTATTAAGAGACTGTGAAACAAGACCCTCCCCATTCCTCACTGAAATTGAGGAAAATCCTAATGGCAGAGGATGAGGTTTTAGAGAGGAGTGTAGACTGGGAATGGAGAAATTTTCTATTTCCTTTTCTGGAAGCCTGATAGCTCATCTTGTATTTTCTCTCCCAAGTTAGTTGTTAAAAAGCTAAGCAAGAACTTGAATTGTAAGTGGTCAAGCAAGAGCCCTTAATAGCAAAAGACCTTTCAAGGTTCTGCCAGATATAGGAGGGACTTCCAGAAAGAAAAGGTTAGAAAGAGCTAGAATGGAAAAATGTGGAAGTACTTTGAGCAAAAGCATTTAGATACCACTAAGATGGGAGCATAGGTAGACATGAAGTTATCCACAAATTTGTTTCTATTATCCATCTCATAAATCCACTAATGATGTGTATAATGCGCTACTATAGTCACCATTTCCAACCTCTAATGCTATCTTGTTCCTTACTTAAATTTTTCATTCAAAATAAAAACAAAAGCAAAGTTTTTGAATGATAAAAAAGTAAGCAATTGTCATGCAAGGAATGGCACATGGCATTTCCCTTTCTCCTTCTTTTCCGCCTTATTTAACATTAAAAAAAAAAATGAGGGAGAAGAAATTAGATGCAATTCTTGAGCCCTTCCTTTTCAAAACTATACTACTTTCAGGAAATGCTTGTGCATTCAGTACACTTCTGCCCTAGAATAATCACATACTTGTCTGGAGCCTCAACAGCACATACCAAGCTGTTCATGTTGCTATTTTGGCATCAGTTCTGGAAATGCACTTAGATTTGTAAACAATACCTGGGTGGTTGGGTGGTATGTCTGTCTGATTTGCAAAAATCAGTTGACTAAACTGGACTAAGAAGAGATCTGTAGTTCACGATCAGGACAATACAAGGACCCTGTAACCACTTGCCTTCTGTGCTCTTAGTGTTGATTCTCCTCTTTCTTATGGCACTGTAAATCAGAATACTATAAAACCAATAGGAAAAGAGAATTAGAGCTCATGAGTCCAGAAAAAGAGAGAAATAACTTTGCAACAAGCTTTTATTTCAGTTTATGTTCCATGGAGCAATAGTGTACAATCATGTATGAAGAGAGTTATACAAAAAGACTTATCTGTCAGCTTGAATCCCCAAGTTAATTCCCACCTGGATTTACCCTTTTTATTAAGCCAGTTATTCAGAGTTGTCATCTACCGCTATAGTACAAATCAACAGAAGTTACAGATGCTTCCTTTTTGAAAACAAGTCCATAATGTTCACTGCAGACAAGAATCTAACAAAGGCATAGTGTCTTGTCTGCTGAAAGACAGGTGTGAACTAATCAAAGTCACCATATCCTTTTTCTTCACCTACTCAGGTTATTTCAGTAACTAGCTGCTGTTAACTCTCTAGTCTAGTCATCCTCCTCCAGAGTGGCTAAAGCAAGGAAGAGACTGGCATAATAGCATAGAAAGGTGGAACAGATAACATTGAAAATAGGTGCTAGGAATGTCGAAAGAGTAATGCAGAGCATTCTTGCTATCATCTGAGCATTGTATCAAATGCTAAGCCAGAGCAGAAATGATATATCAAGATTTATAGTCATTTGAGACACCTCAGTGAACTGCCTTTGATCTCTCCCTGTGTCTAAATGGAAGAGAGAGAGGTGAGACTGAAGCTGGGAAATGGGATTCTTGATTCAGCTTGCTCTTTGTGCTAGCATAACTGGTGACCCTTAGAGCTTGCTATGTTTAGCCTCTCCACTCTCTCTGAGGTTCTGCTGGATACAATGGAGGTGTGTATTTTCTGTGAAGATTGCCACACAGTTGACTTCTGAGGTGTGTGTGCTTCTGCAGTCATGAATATGTTTTGTCCATGAACAGAGCAGGAGAAGATCACATTGGGAAAAAAAAAAAGATCTATGAACACCTGGCAGCTTTATAGGACTTATCATTATCCAATATTTTTATATTGTAAACTTGCAACTTTGATCAAAGTGCATGCAATGATTATTCTCTACCCTAACTTTGACTTGTCTGGTCATTAAACAGTGGGCTATATAGCAGAAGCTTTTTTAAAAAGCAGGTTTAACTCTAAAATTTTCTCTCTTTTATTTGTAACTTCAAAACAACACTACTGTCTTGCAGAATACAGCCAAGAAGCTAAGCTCATTCTGCTCCTCCTCTTTAAAAAAAAATAAAAATTGATACTATTCTCTCATTGTTATCACCTATGTAAATCCTGAGTCCTCGTCAGTTAGGCTAAATGACACTAGGTTGTTTACTTAGCACTTTTGAAGAGTGCCAAGCTGATAAAATACTCCAGATTCCTTACTTGTACAGAGAAGGAACAGCAATAGCTAACAGGATAGCTTTGTTATATTCTGCTTTGATCTTAAGTAATGAGAAGGATGAGTAAACAATGCACCATTGTCATTAATGCATAGTTTTTTGGACATTTGGTATTTCTAAAATTGCCCAACAACATTCTTTCTGCTGCTTTCATCAGTATTTGTAAAGGAAACTTAGGCATACAAATTCATCTCATCATTTAGTAAGCTAGATGTGACCTCAAGGCTGGAGATTGCTTAGCCTATTCCTACATTTACTAAAGGAGAGAAGGACAAAGTGCAGCTTCCTATTCCTTCATAGATGGAGGTTTACTGTATATTTGTTCACACAGCATTCTATATTTATTATATTAACAGAAAATCCTGTTTGCAACAGCCATACTAAACCAGGGTATAGTCATTAAAATTTTTGCATTGCGTGACTGGTCAGTATTTATACAATAATAGTGCAGGCTAGGAGCTCTGTGTCTAGGTAGCAGGAGAAGCAGGATTCTTTCATGTGAGAGGACAAGCCAGGAGCCAAGAGTGACCCCAGTACCTCTGACCTGAGTGGGTAGAGGTGGGTGCAGGTAAGAAGGTCCATGGATATCTCAGCCAAGACAAAAAATGATGAACTGGGGCCAAGAGACATCCAGGGGGCCTAGTTGGGAGCCAAAGTTGGCGAGAGCAGAGACAGAACTGAAAACAAGGCTACAACATGGGTCCAAAGTCCATCCAGGAGATGTGGCCAACAACAGGAGTGGAGACAACAGGTCCTTCCAGGCTACCTACAGCGTAGGTCCAAGGTCCATATGCCATAACTTAGGCCTGAGCTGATATGGGGCTCCTGTGCCTGTGTGGGCAGGGGTGTGGGTCTTAGTGAGGCTGGTGAGGGCCAGTAAGGCTGTGACACCCACAGTGCCCTGGCACTCTGATGGTTTCAGGGGTTCCAGCTCAGCCGTCGCCTTGGGAACATTGTTTTACTATTTTTTTGGTGAATGTTTGAAAGAAAAGACCTGTGAGTGTTTGTGCTGCTTCTTGCTAAGCCTGGTGCCTAGTGGAGAAAGGCAAAGCCTGACTGAAGCCTAAAGCATTAAATCCATGAAGACCGTCAGTAGCCGAGTGGATGCGGAAAGCTTTACTAGGTTTGGTTTAATTTTTACAGCTTTCCCAAATCTTCATACGTTCCCCAGTTACATGTCCTCTGGTCTAGCTGATTGCCTGATGAATAGCAGAGCTACTGCAGATGGGTTGTTTCTGTGTGACTAGCCAAGGTGGAAGACTGTGCAGCATATGTCCACCCTGGACAGGACCCAGCCACCTCAGCCTTGACAGTGGTAAACGGATTTAATCTTGCACTCCATCTGCGCAAATCTTTTGCAGTTAGGTTTTACTTTAGTACCATTTCAGTCAAAAGAAAAGGTAGGTTACTAACCCAGAGTGACACACACATTCTGAATAGGAAGTCTGAATTTTAGTCCTGGGCTCTTACGGCATCACTGATTTTGCCACTTAGTGGTAAAAAGCACAAGAAATCTTGGCTATAGTGGTGTGATAATGCTTGAATTTAAACATTTTCTCTAGTTAGCATTTCTGTACTTGAAGCGCATTTTGAAACCTAAATTATGCACTGAATTCATCAGTATATACAAGGCAAAGACTGAAAAACTGAAATAAAGCTTTTATATATATATATGTACAGACTTGTGTACATAGATATATTGCACATACACAGCTAAACTATCATATGGAGATGGCTGTTGAATTAAATTGTTATTAAAAATTGATAACCCAAAATTATTTAAGTTATACAGAAGATGCCAAGAAGATTTTACTTGTGACAATGAATAATCTAACTATTAGGATTAAATACGATTTTAGGGATTCTATTTTTAATACTCTTGATACTGTAAGTAATATAAATAGTGTGTTGTGTGTGATTTCTACTAATATGCAGCTCCTTCTGTCATCCAGTTTTCTACTGAGACATATTTATAGTAAGTAGAATAAATTAATTACAGAACCTTGTAATACAAGGATGTAATTCCATCTAGTAAAACCCCCTGAAGTGGAGCCTTGAGATGTTTGCCATGTAAGGGAAGCAAAGCATAGGTAAGTAGACTTTGCTGCTATGTCAAAGCTTTTCCCCAGGGGTAATGTCCAAAAATAAGAAAGATTGCTTTATTCTTCTACAGCTTGTTTTATTGAGCCTTTTCCTGACTAGCACAGAAAGCAGTAGGATTCCTTCTACCTTTCATCTCCCTCCCTTTCTTTTGTATGTATGCGTCTACAAATGAGCAGCACCTTTTCTTCCTGCATAATTTCAAGCAAGATAAATACATGCTCTACTTTTCAAAGTAGGTATAGCCATAAATTTTGAATTTTAAACACCATTTTCTTAAGACGTCAATCTATTTATTTGACCTTCTAGTGTTAAAGGAATAATGAAAGTAAGATGTCTCTAAAAAATATAAGGCAAATCTTGGGGTGACTGCAGTATTTTTATCTGTGTTTACATAGCATGATGTGCATAGTCAGCTAATTCTTTCTTTTGAGGTTATGCACCACATTCATAATAATTTCAGTCCATTCTGTACCATTGCAGAAGCCCCTTTAAATCAGTATGGTTCTTTGTTGATTCTGGAATGTGCTTATGACAGTCACTAGAGTTACATGGGATTGAACCAGAAATAAAGAACTGTTCTTCCCTATTTAAACAATTTAAGGAGAGATTAGTTGAGTGTGAGAATGCATTATTGATCCTCAGGAACTGTCAGGAAAATGGGAGACTTTTTAAAACTACTTTAAGATTTTTAATTTTGGAAAAATCAAGCTGACTGTCATCTTGTAAATGGAATTGTACAGCCCTCTCCCCCTTCCTGAAAGCGAAGTTGCTGTAGCTTAAAGAGCTATTTTGTTGTCAGTACTTTGTCCTCGGGGACTACAGCTTTGTGTTTCCTAGTTACAGAAGGAAGGGGAATAAAGTATCTGTGGAGAACCAATTGCAGGAGCTTCTACTGCTGTTAGCTGGTTACTCTGGTGAGCAAGAAAGGATTTTCAAGACTTTCTTTACTGCTGCAGACAAAGCAGAGGGAATCTTAAGATCTTTTGGTGAAAATCTATTTCAGTGCTGTTTTCTACTGATAAGTAAGTTTGTACCATAGACCTGCATTTTTGACAACTCTAAGCAACATTTTGAAATTATTGGTAATTTGTCCAAGCAGTGTGTCAGAAACACTAATGATTCCCTTGCAGCTGCTGGTAGGTCATGTACCATGAATGGAATTGGGATGTCAGGTTGTCTTTCGGGAAGACACTGCCATTTCTTTCTGGCTGCTGCATAGACTGCCATTTCTCTCTAACATGTATCTGGCAAGTGCATCTGAAGAACTGGAGGAAAGTTGTGCTGCTAGGGCTGGAAATCCCTAAGGTGCCAGCTGCAACATAATGCGGGAAATAGGATTAATAAGGGCTGCTGAATGAAAGGCTAGTTAGTCCCTTTCATAAACTCACACATTTTAGTTCTGCCTTACTGGTCTTAAGAGCATCTCATTTTTTCCTGTGAAATCTGGGTTGTTCATTCTGCTAAATATTAATAATCATAGAAGACATACTTCTAACAAAAAGGATCTTTATTGAAACAGATAAATTTATATTATTCCAGCAGAAACATTACCCCTTCAGCTGTACAATGAAGAGTGTGGCCAATAGGTCAAGGGAGGTCATTCTCCCCCTCTACTCTGCACTGGTGAGGCCACAACTGGAATACTGTGTCCAGTTCTGGGCTCCCCAGTTCAAGAGAGACTGGGAACTACTGGAGAGAGTCCAGCAGAGGACAACAAAGATGATTAAGGGATTGGAGCACCTCCCTTATGAGGAAAGGCTGAGAGCGCTGGGAGTCTTTAGCCTGGAGAAGAGAAAGCTGAGGGGAGACCTTATCTATGTTTACAAGTATCTGAAGGGTGGTTTGAAGGAGGATGGAGCCAGACTCTTTTCAGTGGTTTCCAGTGATAGGATGAGGGGCAACAGGTACAAGCTGGAACATAGGAAGTTCCATTCAAATATGAGGAGAAACTTCTTTCTGGTGAGGATGACAAAGCGCTGGAACAGGCTGCCCAGGGAGGTCATGGAATCCCCTTCCCTGGAGGCTTTCAAGACCAGCCTGGATGCCATCGTGAGTAATGTGCTCTAGGCAAACCTGCTTTGGCAGGGGAGTTGGACTAGATGATCTCTAGAGATCCCTTCCAACTTGAAATTCTGTGATTCTTTGATTCTACTATGTGTTGCTCAAAGCATTCCTCAGTATTCTTTCCTGCTTAGATTTTCTTTTCTATAAATTTAATGAAACAGTGAACATTGCCGCAGCCCAAGTTATCTAGTTATTATGTTTTGAGGAAAAGTGAAGACCTTATTGGCAGATTTACTTTCAGATTCCAAAAACCTTGATTTTATGGGCAAATTAAAAAAAAAAATACTTTAAAGTCAACATAAACCTGTATTACATAACATTTAAAATTGTTGTGGTGGCTCCTGGACATTTTCCTAGAAAGAGTTCTCAGGATTTTTTTATGACACAAAAAAAGCTATAGCCTCAGGGGCTGCAGCTGCACAAAGAAACAGGCCAAATGTACACCATTCTAAAAATGTTCCTGCACTTAATCCTTAATAGTGTCTGATTAATGGGTTTGTATGCCACGAAGAGGCGATATATACTCTAAAACTCTTATTGTTGTAGACATACCTCCAAACTCAGTAAGTGCTATCTAACATGACCATGTTTGCATGTTTAAAACATGAGCAACTCTATCAAACTGCCCAACTCTTATGCTATAAAACACCCAAAGCTTTCTGCTATGATATAGTACCAAAACAATTTATAGTCGTGTATTTTCATACCAAAGTGGATCTCTCTAAAACATCATTATATGATTTAGAAAAACTTCATTTAGTGAAATACGTGCTAGAAATATTCTGTATAGCTTCACACATCACTTTGGTTAGTTTATCTACAGAAAATTAAAATAATCTTTATTAAATAGTTAGGTCACAGTAGCAGTGGCAAAGTATGGACATTTTTATCAAGTCTGTTTTAATATACCTGACAATTCAATTAAAAAATATTAACTAAAAATATCTCCAGCTGTGACAATAACTAGAAATTAATTGTAACTGCTTAGAAATCTCATCTTTTCCTCTTCTTCATAATTTCTTATGCCTCAAATCTTGCTATAGTTCTTTAGGATCATAATTTCATGTTGTTGCAAAACAATATAGTTATTGTACTCAGACCAGAAGAAAATGGAATATATTCATTATATTATTAGATAGGGCTCTAATATCTCAATGCAAACTTTACACGAACCAGTAAGCGAACTGTAATGTTGTTATGACTAATTTTAACACTGCTAATCTAAATAAATATATATTTTACTAGTTACTTTCTTTACTAATAATAAATAAGTATTGTTGAACAAACCTTTTAATTTAGAACTTCTGTTTAAAAAGAAATTTATTTTTAAGTTCATTCTCAGATTTTATCTTTTGTGACTAATTCTCACAGTCCAGTGGGACTGATATATAGACTATATGAAAGATCAGTGCCTCATAATATGTGAGCTTCTTTTCTCTGATAAACGGGCTATGTCTGTTCAGCTTCTATTGATTCTTGCTGTACTGCTGTATTCCCAAAAGACTAGGTTTCTGTTTAGCTTCTATGTTCTAAAACCAAAACAACCCAACCAAACAAACAAACAAGAAAAATGTGGCTTCAGGTAGGTGATTACTGACGACAGAAACTGCACTAAATTTACCTGTTACAATCTTAGTCTGCATAACCTTATTCCAGTTGTATTCTGCCTTTTTTCCTCTGGTGATTGAAAAATGGGATGTGCAATGAAGACTATCCACTGCCCAGAAAGATTTATGATGGCTTTTGCAGCAGTAGCTGACCATCATACATTGTACAGAGCTGGCCTCAAGTGTCACCTCGGCAACAATTTTTTTAATGAGTAACTTGTTTGCATAATTTGAGCTAGCTTCACACCTATTTTATTCCTTGAGATCACTGATGAACAGATAGGAAGGTGACGTGAATGGGATTCTTTACTAGACCTGTACTGGGCAGCCACAGTTCGTACTTCTGAGAGCTACCTCCAGAAATGATACTGGTTTTCTGGAAGCTATTCCGTCATTGTAAACTTTCCTAACTCAGCTGGATGAAGCAGTAGCATATACTTGCATTGCTGACTCCACCCTTATTTACACTCTGGTATGGCTTCAGACGGCCTAAGCATGGTATAAGTGTATAAAAACCAATTCCACTATCCATAATTATTTCTATTCATAGAATGAATATTCATAGAACGGTTAGAGTTGGAAGGGACCTTAAACATCACGGAGTTCCAACCCCCCTGCCATGGGCAGGGACACCTCCCACTAGGCCACATTACTCAAAGCCCCACCCAGCCTGGCCTTGAACAACTCCAGGGATGGGGCATCCACAGCTTCTCTGCGCAACCTGTTCCAGTGTCTCACTGCACTCAGAGAAAAGAATTTTTTCTTAACATCTAATCTAAATCTACCCTCTTTCAGTCAAAAATCATTACCCCTTGTCCTGTTGCTACACCCTTGATAAAGAATCCCTCCACATCTTTAGGTACTGGAAGGCTCCTATATGGTCTTCCCAGAGCTTTCTCTTCTCTAGGCTGAACAGCCCCAACTCTCTCAGCCTGTCTTCATTGGAGAGGTGCTCTAGCCCTCTCATCATCCTTGTGGCCCTTCTCTGCACCCAATCCAACAGGTCCATGTCCTTATGATGCTGGGGACTCCAGAACTGGATTCAGTACTCCAGGTGGGGGTTCACCGGAGTGGAGTAGAGGCTGGTGTAATAAGCCATAAATTTGGTCTGTGTAGACATTGTAGCCATTCATCAGGGATTTTGGGATATCCAGGCTACCCCGGTTGCCTAGTATATTGTCACTTGAAAGAGATGGCAAGCCACTCTGAAAATACAGTTGAGACTCTACTGCATTGCATGTACCACACACATTAAGATGCTACTTTCCAAACAGACACATACACTCAATCCTGGAAAAACTAAAGGGAAGAAGTTTTGTTTTTAAATTAGTATAGAAATAAAAATATTTTACTGCTTTGTTACTTTGAGTTACACAATTATATAATCTAGAAAATGTATCGGTGTGAACATGCCCCACATCAATGACATAGGTGGAAATGAAATTATCATAAGCAAATGTATTTCCAGCTCACCAAAGAATACATGGGTTTTGTGATTAGAAGGTTTTTCGAGCAATATATTATATTAACTTGAAGATAAATACCAAGGCAAATGTTCATTAGGCTTGTAATATCACATGAACACTTTACTTGGGTCTTTAGTCTCTAAATTCATAATCTTACAGGGACAGTGAAAGCAATTATTCTACTATTTTTCTCTGACTTATCAAGTTGCTGAGCAGTCTGTTCTCTAATTCACATTATTTAGAACAACTTCCTGACATTGACCCTTCTAGGCATCTGCACATGTTCAAATTCTCCATATTAACAGTACTACAATCACGTGTTAGCCAAAAAGGCTTTTTCTATTTATTCATGAAGTAAGAACTTCTAAGAAGTTACAGTTGGCACGGCATAAGGTCTTCATTAGTCGCAAGACTAATATGCATAACTGAGCAGTTTTTAAATTAATACATAGAATTAGAATATATATATTTATATAGGAAATATATTTGTATATATGAACACACATATGTAAAATCTTTCACAAACATTCTGTTTAATTTTTTAAACTTTTAGGTGGTCCTAATTGCCAATTTTATGGTAACCTTTACTGCTCAGCTGCTTTTCCACAAAAATATACTGTTTATCCCAAATATTACAAATACTTTACTTAACTACAGTAGGTGATCATTCACAGTAGTCAAGGTAAAAAGCAAGTTTTCAAATGCTGGCACTCTTAAAATATTTATCAAGGTTTAATGGTACCAAAAATTGTTTTCTGTGTATAGTAGGGGGGTTTGGTTTTCTGTTGTACTGACTGGTATCAGAGTTATTTAAGATATTTTTGTTAAACATGGAAAAGATACTGTAAATTATTTTGTCCAAACAGGCAATTTATGACTCAGAAATATTTTCTCCTGGTTAGCAGTATGATCCATGCTCCCTTGTATTAATTTGCCCAGAGAAATTGTGGATGCCCCATCCCTGGAACTGTTCAAGGCCAGGCTGGATGGGGCTTTGAGCAACCTGCTTAGTGGGAAGTGTCCCTACCCATGTCAGGGGGGTTGGAACTCTGTGATGTTTCAGGTCCCTTCCAACTCTAACCATTCTATGATTTTATGTTCTAATACAATTGCCTCTGCTTTTCCCATTCCTATTATTTCTGTAAGACTCCTCAATGTTTTTCAGAATATGTTTACTATATGCTACTCTTACAATAAGACCTGTAACAGTTATTTGGACTTTAGTTTCTTATCTCAAATGAATTCTCCAAATGAAAGGGAAAAGCTGTTTTAAATGAAATTTATTATAAACTTAAAAGAAAAACAAACCAATACAATCACTTTTCAAAAAGATTTTTAACTGACTGAAAAACTCTCAAAGGTGAAAAAATACCTAGCACAAATATAGGCATCAGTATTTTAAGAAGATAATGATAAGTCCTCTGGTATTACTATGATTTTCAGTGAAACAAGGAAGTCTAATTTTCTTATCCAGTATACATATTTCTGTACAAATCTGCCACACCTTAAATGGGATAAATAACATCCTTCAGGCTTAGGGAGTCAACAGCCAGCATTAACCGGTATCATCAGTTTTCCGTTATTCCTCCTGCTCTAAAGCCACCATTGTAGGGGGATTTTGAAGTAGGCAGTGGATACAGAGAATTGAACAGCACAATTTTAGAGGATAAATGATGTGTTGATACAGGCTGAACTAAGAATTCTGACATTGGAAATCACAGGATTTAAGCAGTTTGTAGTAATTACAGGGAGGTGCTGAGAAGACTTCCTATAATGTATACCTCCAATGTAGCATTACACAATATGCTCTGGGCCATGAATTTACTAACATGAATATTTTATTTGCGAATTATGATGGTAAGTTGGGGAATTTGTGAGAGCTGGTTTTCGCTAATGGGATATGACTTGTCAGTTCTCTATAATTCTGGGTATAGGTTCATTTTATTAATTTAGTCTTACATTTTAAAATGCTTTCAATTTTATAAGATTAAGTTTAAAATTATGTATCTATCTAATCATAGAATGGTTCAAGTTGGAAGGGACCTTAAAGATCAGCAAGTTCCAACTTCCCTGCCATATATATCTATCACACCTGCACCCAAACTTGAAAGAAAATACTTGGAAGTGCAGTAGAGCAGACACCACACTTGTGACCTGCCAGGCAGATGCATCATGTTGGAATAGACCTTTTGTCCAGCAGCAAAATCTAGAAGCCAGGAGGATTTAGTGGTATTGACTTAGAATGTATCCACAAGTATTTTAATCCAGGTCAGCATCTCCTGGTTGCTGTGCTTTGTTTTATACTGAAAAGTGCACAAACTGGTTTCAGTTCAGATGAAACCAAGCTAGAAGAGACTCTCTCCAGGAACCTGTCTAATGCACTCCATCAGTTAATTGGCGCTTGGTCAGTGGGACACAGGTGCAGCTGGGCAGGCTAGGGAGGCTGAAACCCCTTGTCAGAACTTGAAATGCTTGAGAGTAGGGGATGGCAGGCAGGGACCTCTCTCAGTGGTTCCACTGCGCCTGGATGTGGAGAGCAGAGCCAGCCAAGGTGTGCTGTGGGCATACCTAAAGAGTAGCCCAGGTCAGGGCCTCAGCATAAATATCATGGAATCATGGAATTGTCAGAGTTGGAAGGGTCCTCTAGAGATCATCTAGTCCAACTCCCCTGCTAAAGCAGGATTGCTTAGAGCACATTAGTCAGGACTGCATCCAAGCAGGTCTTGAAAATCTCCAGAGAAGGGTGTACCACAACCTCCCTCGGCAGCCTGTTCCAGTGGTCTGTCACCTTCACCGTAAGTTTTTTTCTCATGTTTGAATGGAATTTCCTATGTTCCAGCTTGTACCTGTTGCCCCTCATCCTATCACTGGAAACCACTGAAAAGAGTCTGGCTCCATCCTCCTTCAAACCACCCTTCAGATACTTGTAAACATAGATAAGGTCTCCCCTCAGCTTTCTCTTCTCCAGGCTAAAGACTCCCAGCGCTCTCAGCCTTTCCTCATAAGGGAGGTGCTCCAATCCCTTAATCATCTTTGTTGTCCTCTGCTGGACTCTCTCCAGTAGTTCCCAGTCTCTCTTGAACTGGGGAGCCCAGAACTGGACACAGTATTCCAGTTGTGGCCTCACCAGTGCAGAGTAGAGGGGGAGAATGACCTCTCTTGACCTACTGGCCACACTCTTCACTATGCAGTCCAGGACTCTGAAACCCTGGGCAGAAACCCCAGATTAGGCTTCTCACTATGTTGGCAGGTCACATTGCTGTGCCATGTTCGAGCTGGCCAGAAAGCCAGAACCCCCTGGTGTTGGGGAAGGAGTCTGGAGGGTCTGGAGGGGGGCCAACAGCACCCTTACAGAAGTGAATGTGATTTTTCACCCATATTTCATTTTATCGGATGACGGGCTACAAAGATGATTAGGGGACATCTCTCTTATGAGACATCTCTCGTAAAACATCTCTCTTATGAGGAAAGGCTAGAGAAAAGACTGAGGGGGGATCTGATCAATGCCTATAAATACTTAAAAGGTGGGTGCCAAGAGGGTGGGGCCAGTCTTTTTTCAGTGGTC
The DNA here is from genome assembly GCA_013400055.1 of Nycticryphes semicollaris. Classification (NCBI taxonomy): domain Eukaryota; kingdom Metazoa; phylum Chordata; class Aves; order Charadriiformes; family Rostratulidae; genus Nycticryphes; species Nycticryphes semicollaris. The sequence goes on along the minus strand of VXBJ01005293.1, from coordinate 151,932 downwards.
CCAGTGACAGGACAAGAGGTAATGGGCACAAGCTTGAACATACAAAGTTCCATCTAAACATGAGGAGGAATTTCATTACTTTGAGGGTGACAGAACACTGGAACAGGCAGCCCAGAGGGGTGGCACAGTCTCCTTCTCTGGAGACACTCAAAACCCTCCTGGCCTCATTCCTTTGCACCCTGCTCTAGGAGGACCTGCTTTGGCAGGGGAATTGGACTAGATGATTTCCAAAGATCCCTTCCAAACTCATATCATTCTGTAATTATGGGATTTTAGGATTCTGTGAATGTACCATAGGATGGGTAATAATAACATGCTTGGAGCATCCTGTCTAGAAGTGCAGTGTACACTGTCATCCATTGTGAGCATGAGATTTGGGCATATCCCTTACATGCAGTCAGAAATACTAGGTTGGATTGCTCTAAAATTGAGCCACTGTTCTTTTCATATAAAATGTTGGATTTGGGGATTTCTTATCATAGCAATTTTTCATGGTCTCACTTTGGCATTACCAATTACATGAATAATTTATTTCATATAAGGGAGTGGCAATATGCTACTGGCTTACCTAGGTTACAGTTAATCAAGTACTTAATTATTTTCTCTCAGGAAAAGTTGTTCCCTGCTTTTAATCCAAGTGTCTAAGCAAAGTTCACTAAAATACACCACTTCATCTCTGTTCTGATGAAGGAAAACTTTTTAGGAAAAAAAGATGGAATTTTGAAGTTGAAATTCATATGCATAGCAAATAAACTTGTTTAGTGTGTAATAAGAATGTAGGGTTTATAATCTATATGGAGTATTTCTTTATGCACTATTGACATCTGGCATCTATAGAACCTAGTAGAGGTTTTGTAGAATTATTAATTGTAAATGGCTATTAACTTTATTGGTCTTTCATGCGCCACAAAATTAAATGTATATGTCTGAAAACCACCAATGACTAACATTATCATGTTTTTTCATAGCAAATTTAATTGTCATTGTCTTTCGTAAAGTGATTGACACTGAAGAGTATGATATCAGTAACTGTATGATCGGAAACTGAGTTTCAGAGGCAAGAACAATCAATATAATTCAAGCTATAAAAATGTTTATAATGTGATTGTAATTTAAAATGTTTTTAATTTATATGTAATGCTGCAGAACCTTTCTCGGAAGAGGAGAGAAATGATATTTTGTAATGATAGATAGCATTGTTGTGATTATTTTGGTTGCAGTTTATTTTTTATTTCTCATAATTTGTTATTTTGTGGGTGAAAGACAGGGTGCAGGGGTGTGAATGGAGTATGTACAGTCTTGTCCCAGAATGGACCTACAGCGCAACTTGGGAGCAAGATCTAAATGTAGCAGTGTCTAAAATGAGAACATCACTTGTAGTCCAAATGCAAGGATGATATGTAAATTAGATGTAAATTAAGGGCTCAATAGACATGAATTCTGTGAAATAAAATGAAAACATCAAAACTTCCGAAAATGGGTTAGCTGTTTCTTTAAGCAATTTAATTGTAGAAGTTGCTTGACAAAAACAAGTTTTCTTGTTTTATTATTGTGAGAATGGCCTTAAGTATTAAAGTTAATGCTCTCACATACTAATACATAATTATTTATACTACTTTGATGTTTTGTGTATTTTACAAGGTGCTAATTGTGCTGAATCAAGTTGACAAAATTGCATAATTTGTAGGTTAATATTAGCATAATCCTACAGTACATTGTTTAGCAACAGTGTAGAGATGAAGTTTACTGAATGTTTTTCCAGTATGATGAATAAGAGAGTATGTCTCTAACAATAATAATTTCTGTGACATAAATAATAACTTTTAAGATAATTTAAAACTAATTGTGTTCTTTTTCATACGGGCCAACTGGCTGTGAAGATTTGGTAATGTTGAATGTAACATTGAAGTGGGTTTCAGTTTATCAAGGAATGTTATCCAGATATCAAGGAATTAACTGAAGCATGGATGCAAAATTAAGATTTGGTTTACAACAACAAACTAGTAGCATTTTGCACCCCATCTCCTGTTTGTGACTTTCCTGTATTCAAAGGTCTTGCCTTCCACCTTTGCATGGCTTCTTAAAAATGGTGGGCTTGGGATGTTAACACCAAATTCAATCCCATTGTATAGAGGTCCACTGACATCATATCCAAATTGACATCTGTCAATCTTTGTGCAATATCAAGTACAATGCCACCAAGGAATATTAAATTTTGCTTATAACAAGTCAAGTCTGAATGTTTAGTAGAGCAATAATCTTTGGAGGAAGGAAAGCACCAATATTTTAATTGCCTAATGTAAGTTGTGGTACATATTACCTCAGCAGTTGTCTTTTGTTGCTTTTTTGCTTTCCTGCTTTCCAGAGGTAAAATAAATCCATTATGTGCTAATGTGAAAAAAGGAAATCGCTCCCTCAGGCCATTGCTTAACACGTTCCCTGCTGGAGTGTTAGTGCATATAGAAAAAAAAAAATAGGCTGGAGTAACCAGCTGATTTTCCTTTGTCAGCTTTAACATATTCAAGTCAGAGGAATAACGCTACTATGCTAAGTGTCAGAGCTCATGGATGATGGTTATGCCCTTTGCAATGTGTGTAAGTCATACATTCTAGTCTGGAGTTTGTACAGAATCCAATACTTGGCTTCAGGATGCCTGCTTGTATCTTCTATTGAGCATATGATAAGAAAAACAGGAGAGGAGGACATCTCAAAGAGGAAATACTGTCCAAATACCCACACCATTTTCACCTATGCCCATCAAAGGGAAAGGGATTAAGTAGGTGGAGATGCAAATGAATGGATACACTGGGTTTTTTTAGATTAATGACTTGTCTCTGACAGCAAACAAGGGTCAATATGAATCTCAAGGGCTGAAATGGCACATTCCTAACCTTCAAATAGTGTGCTTGGGGATGCTTAAGGCAGCCATTGTCTTTCAGAGTTTTCATAGTCCTCAGAGCACTACTCTTTTATTAATTCACTTGCGGATTTTTACCAGCCATGATCTGCTGTGCCAAGACTTCAGCAATTTAGCCGTTCAATATTTCTTGGTAATTAGCCTTCTTTTCTGTATTTTGAACTTGCCACCTGGAAACAGGATTACAAATAGTAAAACAAAAAAAAAGCCTCCTTGTTTTTACTTTTTAAAAAGCTACTTAAAGTAGTGCTGCATGTAAAGCGATGTAATACACAGATTTAGCATGGGAAGCTCTCACTTGTGTACAGCCAGGAGGAGTGTCCTATAACAGTGTGAATATGAAGATGCACTGTGATCACAGAACCACAGAATGATATGAGTTTGGAAGGGATCTCTGGAAATCATCTAGTCCAACTCCCCTGCCAAAGCCGGTCCTCCTAGAGCAGGGTGCAAAGGAATGAGGCCAGGAGGGTTTTGAGTGTCTCCAGAGAAGGAGACTGTGCCACCCCTCTGGGCTGCCTGTTCCAGTGTTCTGTCACCCTCAAAGTAATGAAATTCCTCCTCATGTTTAGATGGAACTTTGTATGTTCAAGCTTGTGCCCATTACCTCTTGTCCTGTCACTGAGACCACTGAAAAAAGACTGGCCCCATCCTCTTGGCACCCACCTTTTAAGTATTTATAGGCATTGATCAGATTCCCCCTCAGTCTTTTCTCCAGACTAAAACCACCCAAGTCCCTCCCTCAGCCTTTCCTCAAAAGGAAGATATTCTAGTCCCCTAATCGCCTTTGTAGCCCTTTTCTGTGCCCTCTCCACTAGTTCCCTGTCCTTCTTGAACTGTGGAGCCCAGAACTGGACACAGTACTCCAGATGGGACTTCACCAGGGCAGAGTAGAGATGGAGGATAACATTCTTCATCCTGCTGACCACAGTCTTCCTGATACTCCTCAGGATGCCACTGACCTTCTTGGCCACAAGGGCACATTGTCTCCTCATGGTCATCCTGCTGTCCACCAGGACTCCTGGGTTGTTTTCCACAGAGCCGGGGGTTATTCCTCCCCAGGTGGCGGGACCTTACACTTGCCCTTGTTGAATTTCACCAGGTTCCTCTCTGCCCAAGTCTCCACCCTGTCCAGGTCTTGCTGGATGGTGGCACAGCCTTCTGTTGTGTCAGCTGCCTCTCCCAGTTTTGTGCCATCAGCAAACTTGCTGAAGGTACATTCTATCCCTTCATCCAGCTCATCAATGACTATATTGAAGAGGACTGAACCCAGTACTGACCCTCGGGGGACCCTACTTGTTAGGGACCTCCAACTAGATTCTGTGCCACTAACCAAGATCCTCTGAGCTCTGTCTTTCAGCCAGTTTTCCATCCACCTCACTGTCCACTCGTCTAACCCACACTTGCTAAACTTATCTAGGAGGATGCTGTGGGAGATGGTGTTAAATGGACCTGTACCTGCCACTGCAGCAAGAACTGCATTTTCTGTTATCCCTGTAACAGTATTTAAATACAGCTAATTGCTGAAAGAGCATGGAATTTTAGTGGTTTTGTCTGCCCATAAATTTTCTCTGTTTTTTACTGTTCTTTAATTTTGGTTTATGCTTATTATACTGAAAGTAACAATATTTTTTAGGACATGGCAATAAGCACTAGTATTTAAACTTGTAAGTTTCAATTATGCATATCTTCTCACTGCAACCTTTCTTCTCTTTGCAACTCTTACTAGCCAAAGCAAAGGAAGGAAGAATGGAGAATGAAGGGAAATTCAATTTGCACATGCTGGAATGCCAATTCAGTGGTACTAATATCAACCCCTACTGAATTTTTACACTTAAGCTGCTGATAAACTTCCTCATGCTGAGAAGAGTAATTTCATTTTGTAAGAAACAGGAGGAAAGCTGTTTTAATGTAGTATCCAAAATGAGAAAGCATACCGGACCAAAAGAAAGGGATTTTAATTTTTTTTTTTTTTAGGTGATCTTTTAAAATGTAAAATAAGATTCTTTTCCTTGTAATTCAGAGAAGATAGTTGAAAAGAAATAGTAATTTGCCTTTCAGTTATGGGCAGGCTCATTTTGAAAAATAAAGTATGATAAGCCAGATAAATGATCACAGTCACTTTAATAAAGGTTAGGTTACTACAATTTTTAACTGGATCAATAGTCTCTTTGCTTACAATATTGCTAAGAAATGCAACACACGATAGCTCTTGAACTGCTCCTGTGTTCATATGTAGCTAAGCAAAGCAGTCATAAACATTTAATAGGAATCTACATGTATTTATTTGAATATAATTTAAATTTATGTAAGATTTCAACTGTGATTGTGTCAGTTTTTTTAACAGCAATGCAAAGTAGGCAACATTCAAGCCAGTGATTTGAAAACTGTGATGTCTCCAGTTACATTGCTTGATAAAGAGAGAAAAATGTGAGGGACATAACTGATAGGGCAAAAGTGGAAACAGATACCCAGCTATCTCAAGAAGGTTATACTATACAAAGGAAAGAGAACAAAGAAGAAAGTTACAGTCATGCAAGATGTTACAGCAGGGTAGGAGATGTTTGATTACCAAAACACTTTTTTTGTAAAATGTGTTTTCAAATTATGCTTTTCTGTAATGTATTCAACAAAAATATTTTGAGTGCATGAGCTGTGCTTATTCTTGAAAGATGTTTTGTAGTACTCATTTTGATGCCTCAACAGCAACATTCCACAAACTGCTACTGTATAGAAATCACTATAAATCTATGTATCTATTTTTCATTCTTATGTAGACACAGGTTTTTTTTCCACTGATTATTTTGTATTTATATATTAGATGGCCAATACTAGGCTCCAAAATAAAATCTGTGAGAATACTATTTAAATAATGGCTTCACAGTATATTGAAATCTTACTACAGCTTGAATTTATAGGAGGAAAATAGACTTATGTCAGCTTCTGTGGGAAGCTGTCAGCCCATAAAGCTTTAGAGGAGTCCTTCCATAAACTCCTTTTTGATCTTTAAGTCCATTTTTTTTCTTAAATATTTTTTAGCTTTAACTAGTAAGAGTTTGTATTCTGAATATTATGATGGGGTTTTTTTGTCCCAGGCTCCATCTTTCTCCATCTTTATCTCTCCTCACTATTAATGGCATGACTGATACTTGGTCAGTCAGTGTTGACCTCTGATACTTTCTTTGCTGTGGCTTTATCAGACATGCAGCCATATTAAAATCAATATAGTAAAGATTACCTGATCTATTCTGAATCTGTCCATTTCCAATGAAATTTACTGAACATGTTGTCATTTATTAGAGTGGTTTGGAACACCTTTGGACTGTATAGGACTAAGTAGTTACTATTCTTTTTAAATCAAATAAAGGTTCTGGTGTTTAGTAGCTATTAACCTCACAGCCCATGAATCAAGTTCTCCTTGAGGAACAAAAAGAGTTGATTCACAGACAGTTAGAGAACTAATCTTCTATGCAGAATTTAGACTCTGAAAAGTCTTCTCCAATCTTTTAAAATGTGTTTTAAAAAGTTTTAATTAAATACTTATTATGATACAAAAGTCTCTGTTTCACTACTTGCTGGTCCAACTCTATTTTGTGTAGCATTCATCAGAAGTGATTACCATACGCAGTATGTTAGAAGTATGAAAACTGCATCTTTGTATGGGTGTGTTCAATAAAATAAATCTTCTTTGTCTACCAGAAAAGGAGGACCCGGGAAAAGCTTATATCCTTCCGTAGATGGTCATTAATGGATATAGTGCTATTCATGGATCTAAAAGATTTTAAAATGTGAAAACCAAGGTGGGGAATACATAACTAATAGAAGAGAAGAAAAACTTGTATTTTCTTCTAAAAAATAAAAAAAATCATAAGTACAATGGAAGAGATGGTTTACATTCCCTCCTAGTACCGTGATTTTATTTGGTGAATTAAACTCTTTAACATTCAAACAATTGTATAGTTTGTTCATACTGAAGCAGATTACTTCCTAGAAAATAATTTAACATCTTTTTTTTTTATCCCCTAAGTACACCCTAAAGCCTATTATAATCCCATAACGGAGGATTATTAAACTAAACAATAGTATCATGTTTAATGATGAACTGCTAACAAAACCTTCTAGCTAATCTCTGATTAGTGATCACTTTTCAACAACAGTCCAAAATATAGGAAAACTGAATTTGTTAAGAGATAAGCAATCTGCAAAAGAAAAAAAATCCCAAATTCTGTCTTCATTTAATTTCCCTAATACTTGGCAGTGGTTAAATCAAACAGATTTTTAACCAGAAGATCAGTCAGTGACCCTGGACAAAACCAGATTAGATCTTCCCAGTGTCAGAAGTACTTACCTTACAAGGTCTTTCATGTAGTGGACTGTAGACTTGCAGACATGGTAGTAAAGCTTTTCATCCTTGCTTATTGTACAAACCCCTACTTCTTAATATTTTATTTTGTTTCAATCATCCTTGTATTTCAAGCTTTATTTTTTTTTTGTAATTATGTTTATCAAATACTCAAAGTGAAACATATATAGAAAAAATGGTTTAATAAAGGCTTCCTTTACACAATACAAGTAGAAATTATTTTGAAGAGAGTTGTGTTTTCTTTGCAATAATAATAAATGGACATTTGTATCCATTGGAGAGGCAGAAAATCATTGTATAGTCAGAACATACAGCCAGTTTATAAGCCAACGGTGACTATTTGCAGTGTTGGCAGATACAGCAAATTACTAAGGTGTTTCAGCCTTTTATCAGCACTGGTGTTTTCTTCATTCTAGAATCTATGTACATTGACAGAGGCATATACCCAATTACACTGGGGCCTGTGCATTTTGTACCTATGATGTGAGTTAGTGTGGGTTAATAAAGCTGCAAATTGAAAACATATTTTGACCGTGGAATTAATTTGAAACATTGAACAGGATTATTTGTGACACATATGCTTAATGTTAAATTTACTGTTCAGAATAGTACTACCATGTGTCCATTTGATATAACCGTTAGAAATGCCAATACACGATACCGTCAACATCACACCAAATTTAACCTGAGACATCCAACATTATTCTTTTTTTTTTTTTCTGTAGTCAATAAATAAAGCATCAATAGATACTTATTTCATCTCCTTTTGTACTTGCAGACGGTTTGACAAATCTTTGGAAAAGTGGAGGCTTTTTCATTGTGACATGAAGAGCTTTAATAATTGGCTTACTGAAACTGAAGAGAAGCTGTCGAGAGCACAGATAGAAGCTGGAGACATGGGTCACATGAAAACCAACCAATTTCTCCAGGTATGATTTGATGAACCCATTTCTTGTTTTTCTGCAGTGGTTAGAAGTTTGCAGGTCTGGGTACTCTGTACAGTTCTGCAGTTCATTTAAGAAGGCCTAGTGCTGAGCAGCCAGTGCCAATTTTGGTTAGATATTTCTGTTGTCCTTGTTAACTAAGAATTTTCACTAGTTTATTTTAAAATACATTAAAAAAAAAAAATAGGATAACATGTTTGATTGTGGTACTTCCATAGTTATGTGTCTGTTTGGTCTTATTTAAAGTGTTCATTAATTTCTATTTGATACTTATGACTAGCAGAAGTACCAGACTTAATTTTAAAATCTCATGGAAGAAATGTGATTAAACACATTTTTCTACAAGAGATATTCTATGAACTATGTCTTGCAACTATGGCTTATTTTGCCTGTTTCATATTTTAATCAAAGAACCTTGAGGATGCTTTTTTGTGAAATGCAGCGTGACAGAATAGCCACTTAATTCCTATGTGTCCAGTTCCAATTTGTATGCTTTTTATCTTGCAGGCTCTTTGAGCATCATAAGGAAAATAATAACCCTAGTTCTTGGTAGCTTATTTCATTTCCCTCTTGTATGATTGAAAAGGTAATGGGTATGAAGAATTAATTCTAAACTGATGTTTTGCAGGTTGATAGGTTCAGCTGAATAACATGGCTTGACTAAGCTCTGGATTCATGTTATAAATCACTAACTGTGCATAAAAAAAAAAAAAAAATTCTGTTGAACTAATCAACATTTGAATTGATGGATCGAATTACTGGATTTCTGGTTGAAAGAAGTTAGGCCTATCTACCATTAAAGATACAGTTTTGTTTTGAATGCAGCTCTTGGCCTACACTTAAAAAAATAAATCATGTTTTTGAATTTAAATATATAGAGTCACCTTTTTAAGATTTAGGCTGCCATTACTTGACTGTATAACTGTTGTACTGTAAAAGAAACTGAATAAGTATATGCAAAAAAAACCCAAACCCCAAACTGTTAACTAATACATTAAGCTGAATTAGTAAAAATAGCATGTAAATATCAACACTTCGAACAGTGAAAAGTCTAAGATCTGGCTGACAAAATAGAATGTCAACAAGGAATTGAAGATGCTCTTTTTTATGTATGTAAAAGTTAGCAGAGCTCATGTGTATTTCCACTGAAATTTGCTTTGTCCCAAATTTTTATGCATTTATCTGAAAAACAAATAAAATAGTAAAATAAGGCATGAGTATCTGTGACAAATAGTAATATAGTGTCACAAAGCCTTAACATTTCTTCTGTGCTACCACCCTTTTCAGCAGTATTCTGGTATCCTTGAGCAGCTTCAAATGAGTGTTGAGGGAAAAAACAACCAACCAAACAAAAAAAAAAGCCCCTAGATGTGTCTAAAAAATATTTATCCCTTTTTTCTAACCTTTTTCTAAGATAATATTTTCTCACTGAAAAGAGGTTGATTTTTGAGAGTGCATAGAGCAAGGTAAAATGTATCATAGATGTTACAAATGTGTTGGGTGTGTAGCACATTTCACAGTCCCAACAGATTAGAAACATTATTTGCTTGTCATCACTGAAAAAGAAGTTCATACTGAACTGAACATCAGACTGAAAAACTCTGAGATAATGCCTTGTTATGCAGAAGCTTAGATTTCAGTGTAGAACAAGGCTGCTTTAGTTTTACATTTCCGTCTGACATCATCTCCTTCTTATCTGTTACACATTTTTTTTCCTTATGCAATATACGAGAACATTTTGAACATATGTTTGCAGAATGGATTTCTACCAAGATTTTCTTTTTGCAGTCCCTCAAGCTTTTTCTTTGTTCTTTTTTCCCTTGTGTTGGAAATCCCTGGAACCTATGAAATTGTCTCTCAAGCATTTCATTTAGCTCAGTACAGCAGGCAAAACTACCTTTCTAATGAAAATTCACATGGTGTGAAAATATTCCAACTGACCTCAGGATTGCAGACACCATGTTAGTTAACATTTATTTGTGAGAGTGTTTAGTCTGAAGCTACATTTTTCTCATTCTCTTTACTGGTTCTTTTTTTTATTTTGTTGTTTCTTTGAAAAGTATTAGGCTTCTGTGAGGCTGACAGAACAGATCGTTAGAATTTTCATTAGGTAAACAGTTAAAACAGCTGAGGGTTTTGATTTACTAGATTAGCAACTTGTTTTATTAATGAGATCATGCTGCTTAGTGAACCATATTCAAAACTAACAGGATTCATTTGAAAACACTTCCAGAAGCAAGTGAATAGTCTTGTATTCAACAAGGAGCTGTTTTAGAAAAAAATTGTACAAAATGTTCAGGTCTGTAATACTATTTCTATGTAGGCCTACTTTGGAAAAGTGAAAATGAATATGTTCATTAACATTCAGTAAATACATGGAGTCAAATGTTAATGTAAAAATGAAACAGTCAACAGTATGATTAGGTGATTATGTTAATATAGGTTAAGAGGTAATTACATTCCTTTAGGTGTATTTGGGGAGGGGAGGTGCTGCACAATGGCATGATATTAAACAACATTTATGCATTATATATAATATGAACAAAACCTAATAATAGAATTGTTTCATTTCGAGTCATGAATACTTAAGTACTCTTGCTGTGATGTTTTTTCACTAAGACTTTTGGAGAGCACACAAAATACCACATTTCAGTTTTTAAGAAATTATAATTGACTTTTATGATTAGGAGACACAGGATTTAAAAGGATGTTTTACAGATAGTGCGTCATATAATCCCTTTGAAACACATTGAACTCTGTCTTTAAAATAGTTAAAGATTGGGTTTGCTCTCATTATTCTGACTGAAAGGTTCTTCTGTCATTTTACTCCTTAATGCTTGGTGACTTTAACTTCTTCAATTTCCTGCATTTGCACTTAGTTTATTTATTTTTGTGCCAAGACGGAGTTGTAGTTTTCAATTTTATCTACTCCCTGATGTTTATCCCCTTCTGCTCTTATAGGCTGCAGTCATTTTCCCTATTGGTTCTCATTTGGTAAACTAAAGCTGCAGTTTTCTAATCTGCTTTCACATGATAGCTAGACAACTTCACTCTATTTCCTGTGCCTATGTCTTTCTGGAACATGAATTCTCAAAATAGCACACTATTATCCAAACTGAAATACCATCCATATCATCATCAATATAGCTGAGGTTCTGTATTTTATGATTGGATCTTACCATGGCTGAATATTAGAATATCGTTGGCAATCATCTATCTAAAATTTCTTATTTCATTTTTTCGCTTGTGGCCTGCCTTGCAGCCCTAATCTATATTCCATTTGATATGAGAAAGAAAAAAAAAAATAGTATAGGTTGTACTGGAAATTAATGCAGGGTTTAATATACAGCAAAGAAGAAAACAAGAAGGGGGAAGGGAGAGGGTCACAAGAAGTAGCGTGTTCATGTGCCATACATAAATGCTAAAAACACATCGACAAAAAAGGTGAATTCTTCAACAGTTTCAGAACTGGACTGTCAAGTTACAGTCCTGAATCATTAGTTGAGAATTTAAAAATAATATTCTTATTTTAAAAAATAGCACATCCAGAATATTTGTTCTTTACACTGGTATTAAGAATTGCTCAGCAACCTTTATTTAGTGTCCACTTATGGGCTGGAAGTTTAATGTTATTATTTTATTGTTTTAGATGGTGCAGGTTTCTTAATAGTAAAATAATTCGGTCTGGATCCGAATTTTAGAACAATTTCTTTGTGTTTGTGATATTATGTACTGTGACCGGTCAGTGATGTGTACTTCCCACAAAACAGGCAAAAGCTGAACTTATTGTCTGAAATTTGAACAATTTCATTGTTTCAAAAAGGTGCAGTCATATAATGATTAATTTAGCGAGTATTTGATTTCATTTACAGGCATAAATATCAAGGACATTTTGTTTATGTTTTAAGGTCACAGAGTACCTTAAATAATGAATAAGATTTTGAAATTATTGGGTGGTGGCCTTATTAATTACACTCAGCCTTCTGAGGATACTGTGGATGTGAAAATTGCTTGTAAACTACAGATCTCTTTTAAATTGTTCATACATTGAATTGTCCAGCGTTTACATTTTAGAGCACTTATCCAAGCCCACAAAGGCGTGTAAATGACTCATGCCTTCTCTAAACCTTTCTTCCATTGCACTATGTCAGGAATGTCACATTTTTCATCTCGCAGATGTTTAAAGTAAAAAGATACAGAAGATTGAGGCTTCAGTGCTGAAAGTCATGGTCATGCTAATAATTTCTCTCTTTTATATCTAAATTGGATTATATGGATATTGATGATTTAATAACCACTAAATTCATACCTTTCTTTCTGGAATACAGTAGAAATGGAATCAGAGGATATGAGAGCGAAAAATTGTTTCAGTGCTTGAGGCCACATATTCTCATACCACAAAAAAAGCAGTGGTAAATGTGTGGATAGTTTACTCTGTCTTTTCCCAAATATAAAACTTGTAAAAATACTTTTAAAATATCATAATTGTGGTTTTCACATTTTGGACTTTGTATTTTAGATTTATTTCATGCTTTACTGAGTGATAAAGGCTATGCCAATAATCTCTTGTTCTTCTTGCTCCAATTTGCATTCCGTTTGGATCCAAATGGTTCAATTTTGTTCCATTTGGATCAACTTTGTTTCACCTAGTTCATTTTTGAGTAGTGTTTTTTGGTGATATGAAGTATTTTCAGAGAAATAGTAGAAATGCAGCCAAAGATCATTTTTGGTTAGAGATGTCTATGATTGCTCAATGATTCCACATTATTTTCTGTCTACAAAGATAAAAAATATAGAATGTGGAATCAATGAGGAACCAATTTAGCATTGTTTTAGAAGAATCTTTCATCAGAATGATCATGGAACATACTACAATGTCCTTCATATGGCAAAGGTATATCTGGAAGGCTATATATCTGACAGGAATGTATTATTGGCTAATATTTTATTAATACCAAAAATCGCATTTTTTCCTTGCTATTATGTAGCAAATAAAGATTCAGCAATCTTAATTTTATTTTTTTATTAAGATTCTCCTCACAATTTTCACAGCCTTTGTAGTTTGACTAGATGTTCTGAACTAAGCACTGAAATGTTCTAAGCATCGTGGCCAGCCTACCTGAGTGTCATCAGTTCTTACTTATATGTTGACTATCCTCTTATCAAACACTTCGGAGTGCAGTACGCTACTTCCCCTAAAAAAGAAAACCTAAACTGAGTGATATCCCATGGGTTTCAGATTTTTGCCCATTGTTTCTAAGGTCTCAGCAGAAATGTTTCGAACAATATATGTGAGCTCTGCATCAGACACCCGAGCCCTAAGTGAGCAAAACACTTCTTTTTCTGGTTTAAGGTCATCTTAAAAGCAAATTCATGGGCTTTTCTTGACTGAAATGCTATAACAATGGAAAGACTTCCTTTTCAGTTAACAAGGGAAGGACATCAATGGTTCGTAGTAAAATAGTTACTGTTTCTTTCTTATGCCAAGGAAAATACTAAATAATACTGTAATCTTTATAAGCAATACATGTCTGGGTATATAAAATTCCTAAAACCTTTCTTTTACTATTAAAAGATTCCTCACTGATGTTGCTACTACTAATGGAAGTAGCGAAATATCAAAAACATTTTCTTGTCATGTAAAGCTGTTAAGAAGTAGTGTTTCATAATTGTATCAGTTGTTTCATTTTTCTCTACTGCATACAGTTCTACATTACTCTTCTTTCTTAATTTACTGTAACCTATTAAAAGTTTTTAATTATTGTGTTGCTACTAGTAGTAGGATATTAAAATGCCTGAAGGCTATCAGAAATAATAAATTTAAAGTTGCTTATGTGGTTCTGCCTCCTCTTGCACCATTATGACAATGCATATCTATATTTAAGTTTTACTGAAATCCTGTCATTGGTTATTCAGATAGCTGAATTAAATCTTGTAAGTAATTAATTAGGATGCATTTTTCAAAAATTTCATTATGAAACTTTTTGAAATAACTACTAGTACACATAGATGCATATGATATATTTTTTATACATGACAAGAATAAATAAACACGGCAGGGGCGGGGGGGAGGGGGAGTTCTGCCTTGGAGAAAACAATGCTGTTGGACAGGATCAATCAAACTTCCTGATACCTGACTATAACTGCCTCACTCTTTGGATGATGCATCCTCACCATTTCAAGTGATTATAGAGAACTAGCAAGTGGGGATCTAGGAAAGAGTCTAAGGTTTATACCCATTTCACAAGCATTTTTTCGTGTGTCTATAAAAGATAAAGGAAATGAGGGTATTAGCATGGAATTTTTTCATGCTAATGAATTTGTCTTAATTTCAGGGCTAATCTGGACATTTATAATCAATGACATGTATAGATAATACACTTCAAATACACCAAATTTATTATGCCTTTGCCATGGTATAAATAGAGTAGTTAATCTGACCACGTCTTGAAAGTTTTGGGAAATGAGTGACTAAATGAATGACTTCTTTAAAGGAGGATGATATCAGCTCTTTTGCCCATCAAAACATTTATCTAGTTTGCTTCCATAAGTCTTTCAAAAGTACATCTTGAATAGCATCAGAGATCACTATGGCATATGATTAAATCTATGGGTGTTGATGCATAGATGTGAAGATAAGACAAATTTAGGAGATTTGAACTGCATCACTTAATGACTGGTAAGCCTGGGAGGTCTTTCTAGGTCTTCTGATGTGAATAATTAGCCGTTAAAAATGCTTACATAAAGCAATCAGGGAAAGGTAAGACTCTTGGGGAATAACTTTCTATACATATTAATTATATAAATTAGTACAAAGAGGTCTTATTGTGGACCTTTTCATGGACAGCTTTATTAATATTATCTAGAACATTTAATCCCAGCAGATTTTGCCAACTCGATCCCTCACATACAGTTTTTCATTACTATCTTATTTTAGACTAAAGCCATATAGTAAGCATGCTAGACAAGACAGCAAGTTAATGCTATGTGCTATGTAGCTTTAAAAAATTGAACCCCTAAAAAAGAAAAAAAAGCCTGCATTATAGAAGCCTGCATTATGAAAACCTTAATGTTTATGCAGAGCAGTCAGCAAAGGATCAGCATCTGACCTTAAACTGTCTAAAAACTACTTCAGCTAAATTTACTTATCATAATTTTGGAAGTCAATTTTTGTCAGGTTGTGATGAACTGTCTTTACTGTCTTTTGTCTTTTGCACTCAGGTGTTTTACAGTGAATTCCTATTTACTGACAACCTTTATAGGAACTTTAGTGAAGGTGTTTGTTAATATGAGAGGAGTCAAGGGAGATAGGTATGAGTTTAACCAGTGATGGGTGGACATTGAAGAATGGAGATTTTGCTAGACTATTTTACTATTTATTTTTCATTTCATTTCAGATGAACTTGTCAGTTCATTTATTTGTCCAAAGTGTTATGTTATGGAGAAAGACAGAATATAGCAGGTGTGGAAATAGAGGTAACATGCTTGAGCTTTTTAAATAAAATGTTTACTTCTGCCCTACAGCAAGCTTCCAGCATACTTCTTTCCCACTCAATGTTTGGGTATTATTCATCTCACTGAAACAAGTCCAGAATGGGCATCTGTATTTGAGTCTGTAATCCTGAAAAATAGGCACTTCTAGAGTGAAGGTCACCTGATCTTTCTGAGATATCCAGAATATTTGAAATTGAACTATGACAGCATTGGATGTGTCAACTTCTCCAGAAAAAAAAATGAATTAATATTTTATTGGAAAATTCTATTTAGTTTTTGTTTGTTTGGGTTTTTTTTAATGAAAAGGTGAGCAATCATGAGAACATAAGAACCTGATAATATTTAAGAATAAATTTACATAAGGTGTTCTCCTTTCTCATTTGAATGCGTATATCATCAGGTTTTGAATATTCAGGCATTACTAGTGCTAGTGAGCCAGCAATGATGCTAACCAGAAATTAAAAGGTAATGTATTCATGCTGAAATAAATATATTTTCATAATTGGATTACACATTTTACCACAATACAAAGATAACATTTACTGAATGATTCACTGTACTTAGTAGAAGAGAATGAAAAATATTTAAATTAATTTTATTTCCAGTGTGTTCTGTGAATACCAGATGTATTGAAGCTAGAATTTATAGGGACTTGTGTTTTGTAATTATCTGTAAATTCCAGTCAAAATGCTTTTCACTGTGGAGGCCTTTGTAAGGTGTTACTTTTAAATGTGAACTCTCACATTAGCTGTTTACTAAGGTCTACACACTAAACCTATTATTCTGTCAGTAACCAATAGTATCTGGTTTTCTTTATCTTGCTGCATTTTAAAAAAAAATGAAATGTTATTAGCTTTTATAATTCTAATGTTCTGACAAATTTGTTTAAAAATAGTCAGAATATTTTAAACTATGAGGTAAGGTTAGGGAAGACAGACCAACAGATAATCAGAGAGGTCAATCATATAAACTTTAAAAAGTCAGATTGAAAAATGAATTAATTAATTTCCAAAAAGTAATTTATTCAAAACAATTGACTTGTTCTGTTAAAGAGTTTTCAGATACTTCATTACTTATAATTACTTACTAGAAAACATTTTAGATGGAGGTGATTTCTTTCTTTTGGTCTTTTTAGAGCTCCCTGAAGGAATTTGTTCTCACCTTTATTGCATGCATCATGCTGGCTTGCAGTGTTGTACGCAATTAATTTTCTTTTTAAAACTAAAACCTACAAAAGAAAAAAGAGTCATGTTATTTCAGTAAAGCTTATAGCAGATTTTCAGGACAACATCAGATTTTCATAGCAGGCATTGATCTCAGTCTTTTTTTTTCTGCTATACCTCTACAGGCAGAAAATATTATATTACCTAGTTAATCTTCTGAAAAATTAATATAGTACTGTAGCTTCTGTATACTCTAGCTTCTCACTCAAAATCTAAGCTTGCAATGGATTAAAAAAAGCCCTATAAAAGCTACAGATTTTTTTGTCTGTTTGACTTTTCACAATTAAAGTCAGGCCACTATAGAAAAAAATATTTTCTTTTATAGGTCTAAATATTTTGCACTTGCTGAATGCCTTCTAAATTCAAACAACAATTCCACCTTGATTCTGATCAAAAGGGGAAATAAACCTGTTCTTTTGCCACACATACTTAAATTGCTAAAGCTTCAATTTTTATTGAATGATTTAATGATGTTTAATGAATTGTGGAGTGTGGCAAATTCCAGTTTATCCATTGATTGGAACAAGAACGTGATAGACTGCTATACTCACCGTCTGACTATATGAAGTTGAGATGCACATATCTCTGAATTTTGTCGATTTTGGAATGGTTTCTGGAGTTACGTTTTGCTTTTAAATGAAGGCAGCAAACCCTTACATTGTGTGAATCTACAGGGGACACTCCAGTCCAAAAATGCTAGGAGAAGGGGAAAGAAGAAATGAAAGAGAAAAGATTTTGAGCAGCTTTTCCAATATACAATTATTATATTAAGGTGGCAAATATCTGCCAATTTCACAATATTATGGGGTATGTCACTGTATGAACTGTATGTACACTGTATGTAAATAATTTGGTTTAATAAGAGGGTTTGCTAATAAGTGTTTATGTGAAGTTTTTAGTACTGGCATTTCAGTAAATTGATGCCTTTTAATTAAAAACTAGAGGTATTTTGTTATAAATGTGTCTGAGGCTGAAGACAGCATGAGAGATTTCTCCTTGTGCCTTCAAATGCAAAATACTTTTTCAAATGAACTTTAAAGAGAGAAAAAGACTATCTGACTTAGTAGACCTAACTTTCCAGAGAGCAAGATTCTTTCTAAATGAAGCTGAACCATTCAAGAGCATTTTGTCTTTAAGTAACCTACCAGAGTCCTTAGAACACATTACAATGTGTTTTGAATGCATATTTTTGTAGCTCTTGTTTAAGGTTAGAGTAGATCTCAGGACTCGCTCCAATAACACAAAGTACTGTTGTGTTTTCTGTTACATTATACAGACTTCAGGACAAGGAGTGTTTGTGACTGCACGTTGTCTGGTGCGGTGGGACCTTAGCTTTAGCTGGGCTTTCTCTCAGGAGCTCAGAGCCAGAATCATGTGGGTTGCAAACATTACATTTGTGATCAATTCAGAACAAAGGAGTAGACTGAAAGTACAGATTGTGATTAGTTTTAATGATATTGTGATATATCTTGATGATTTTAGAGTATTGTCAAAACTATGTACTTCAATTAAACTGGATGCTCTAGCATACTGGACCCATAGGGTGTATATTTAGGTATTTATGTTTTGATTTTAGGAAGACACACCAACCTCATTTATGATGACTGACAGCATCTTTTGTTTTGAGCCTTTTGTTAGCCCTTACAATACTATTGAGTGTTACAGGATTTAGAGACACAGAGCAATTCACCCACCTAGGAAGGTACCTTGTGATATTGCTGCAGCCCTTAGCTGCCTCAAATAAAGCCAGCTCTTGTACTTTCTCAATTTACTATCACTACCCTATTTCATTACCTCTCTTGTAACTGTAATGCCTTCAGCAGTGGCTCCTGTTACACAAGACTGATGATTCTCCAATCCTGCCATAAGCAAGGGAAGCTGGGTGTGAGTGCTTTAGTGTCTGAATGCTCTGCAAGATAACAATAGGAGTTATTTCGTAAGTTTGAATAATACAAAGACTTTGCCCAAAATATCCATTCAGTGAAATTAATCTGATAAACTTACCATGACTGTATTCATTTATTTGGTTTTTTTTTTTTTTAAAGGGAAAGACCCCAAACATCACATGTTTTGTCTTAAAAATATTAATAAAATAGCAATCCAGCAGTTAATTCTAGTGGCTTGATGTTTTTGCTAGAGGAACTCATGCCTTTGGAGCATAACAACTTTGACAGTTTGAAAATCCTAAATTATTAATCACCAAATATCAAATAGACATAGTGTTTAGTGTATAAGCAAGAGCTCGTTGTGTTATTGAGGTTTTTTATGTCAAAACTCTGTCGCTCTGCCAAAATTACTATTGTAGTTTCTTATATGATGGAGGACACTAATAAAAAAGTGACTTAATGATGGTCTACTGTAAGCTTTACGATAGTTACAGGAATACAAAACAATGAATATATTGTCCTGATAATAATTTTAGTATAAAAATAAATCATATAAAAAGGAGTACCTTTATTGTATCTTTTTTTATTTCTACAGAATACACAAAACCTATGAAAGACTCTTTATCAGGGACTGATAGGTGTAATGACTTCAAACTGAAAGAGGGTCAACTTAGATTAGATATTAGGAAGTTCTTTACTCTGAGGGCAATGAGACACTGGAACAGCTTGCCCAGAGAAGTTGTGGATGCCCCATCCCTGGAAGTGTTCAAGGCCAAGTTGGATGCTGCGTTGAGCAACCTGGTCTAGTGGGAGTTGTTCCTGCACATGACAAAGGGGTTGAAACTAGATAATTTTTAACATCCATTCCAGCTCTAACCATTCTGTGATTCTATGCTTTCCTGTGATAGAATTCCAGTTTATTTTTAAAAGCTCCAGGAAACACTAGAATTAAAGTTTTCCATAATGTTTTTTCCCCCCACATATTCATAGTCACTGTTTAATTAAATTCATATAGAAATGAACAATTTTTTCAATACTGTATAGTGTATGACTAAACCTAATGATTTTGCAGATGACTTGGCATTCCTAATGTCCATCTTTTACAATGTCTTTCTTGGACTGTAGGTGCAGAATTTTAGTGACAGCTATATTTGAGCAAAAACAGAGAAAGCATAACCTCTCATTTCTTTATATGCCTTCAAAGGATTTTAACTTTGTGTCACAATGAAAACTCCAGGCATAACTGCTTCTTTACCACTTTCCTTTGTCCAATATTCTCTAGCTTCAGATCTTTTTTCAGCACTGTTGTTTTCCATTATAAGAGTCCTCAAGGCTGTCAGCATTCTTTATTCCTAGGGCTAGACTGTACTTTCAATTGTACCCATACATGTGCTGCTTCGTTTTCTCTTTGGTTACTAACTGATCTATATTTCTCTACCAGTGATGGGTCCACTACATTAGTCATCTATCTGATCTTCAAATTCTGTAAAAGCTTTATTCTGCATTCAGGGCTGATTTACTTTTTTTTTTTTTTTCTTCCCCTAAATGCAATTTAAAATAAGAATTGATTGTATACAGTTTTTGAGTTCTTTCAGGCTCCAACAGATTTCCTGAAATCCGTGGAGACCAGTTAATGTAAATGCTTAGTTAAAAAAATGTTAGCTTTTAAAAAACAAAACAGAGTTAGGAAGAACATTAAGAATTTTAAATTAGCAAAGTTAGGATTACTTAATAAGTACTAACATTCTTTTTATACCTGAACATCAGTCTGGACTGAGATTAAATTGTAAGCAGGCTGCAGTGAAAAGGAACAGGTAGAAGCATTGATGTACCCTTATTTCTCCAGGTAAGTTATTTCTAAGAGCAAAGAGCCTCCTTGTTACTTTTTAATTTGATAATAAATTAATAATAAATAACAAAAAATAATAATAGAAGAATAAGTGGGATGAATTTTATAATCAGACAAGGAGAGAAGGCAGCTCTGACAGCAATATATATTGCTTGGTGGAAGTCATAGTCCTGTTTGTCTTGGGAAGTTAAAGAACTAATCTAGTGGTAATATTGAACAATTTTACTGGGTTTCTCTTTGTTTCGTTGCAGTTGATTGGTTTCTAGTCAACTCTTAACTCATTTTATGCATTATAAAGACATGTTGTTTTCTCACACATGACCCTTCAGGTAACCTTTTCAGTGCATTTTCAGAACACAATCTTTGAACAAAATGTTGTTCTTAATCAAATCTCTCCAATTAAAGAAATGCATACATCTTACATTTTGACAAACAGACATGATTTTTGATATATTTTGCCCTGCCTATATGATCAGATCACATGTAATAAAACTGTTAGTCATGTGGGGAAAGAATAGCACATTTAGGAATAAAACACACTGTAATGAAATGTAATTATTTCAGGGCTGTTTGGCCTATTAGAAAATTTTAAAATCATCCTAGTCTACTTGACTCACATATTGGTATCTCTGAAAAAAACATGTGTTTTCTGGCAGCAGGACTGATTATATTGAGCACATGGCAGCAGGAGACAAGCAAAAGATAAGCTTAGTGAAGTTACTGCAAATATATAAGCTGAGGTTAAATTTTACAATTAATCGAAAGACAGCAAGTGAAGTTATGTTCAATATGATCCCATTAAAAATGTTTTTGAACTGTTATAATTCAATGATATGTGCCCCATTCTTTGAAGTTCATTTATGACCAGAATATTTGTAAAAGACATGTATGCTTATACTGTCCCATATCTCTCACATCTGTTCTGAAATTGTTCACACTCATCTAAAACCAGAATAACAGCATAAACAGCATAACAGCATGAAATAATATTATAGATAGAAGCTCAGAATATATCCTTAAATTCTCTTTCTAAAAGCTCAGAATAGAGTAAAATTCATTATGTTGTCTTTGAAGAGACCTTATGAGTAGTATCAGATACAGAAAATGAACCATCGGTTACAATGTAATGAGTCTAGAAATTTTAGTTTCTATTTTAGCATGGAAATTTTTTTTGTTGCATTTTAAAATACGAATGAGTACAATACAAGAACATGCTGTACTCTATTTTATTATGTATTGTGGACCTGACAGAGTTATTCTCAATTGCTAATATGTAGAATGTTTGCCATTTTGTTTTGGTAGTAGTACATACAGAGATATGTATTCATATTTGCTTAGAATTTTAGAATCTTAATTAAACTGTTTTATTTCTTTTTATGTCCATATGTTGTCTTTGTATTATAATGCTATCAAGAGTTCTTCAAGTAGTATATAATTATTTTTTTAATTCATATCAGCAGCTATTATATAATGTTGATTTAAAAATCATCTGTTGAAGACCCTTGACCTCAGTGACAGTTTATCATGATGACAGAAATTAATCATGTTAGCTACGCTTGATGTCAGGAAGACATTACAAATTTAGAAACTGTATAAACAAGGGTAGGTGGTAGGTGTTGATTTTGAATATTAGCAGACTATCATATCATAATAGCTTCATAATAATTAGGCACATTAAGTAAGTGAAGAAGTAATATAACAGTAGATTAAGTAATTCTTTCCAAAATTCTGCCGCAAAATTGCTAAAAAAAATTCTAAAAATAAAAAAGTACCCTGCCTTCAAAGCATTAAAAGGTAAGTATGAAACTTCAAATTTGGACTAGTCTCACTTTTGACTATTCTTACTTTCCTACAGTTATCTCAGTCCCTCTTGAATCTATCACTGTGCCATTATTAGATGGGTTGTTGGATTTGATTTGAATCATACTGTATAGTTCTTAATATCTTGCTTTCAAAATCTTTTTAATCTTCAAGATTTTGTTTTCTTTTATCCTCTAACATATGGTAAGTATTGCCAGAAAATCGGTTGAGAAAAATGATTTTAAAATATTTTATATAAGAAAGAATTTTTAAAAGAGTCTAAGAAGTAGCAAAATGGAAAAAATCCACATTATTAGAAATTGAAATTAAGGTCCTTTGCTTGCCATTGATTTGTTTAATATAGATTTTAAGTTTGTGACACCAAAGAAAAGCCAGGGCAAATAACGCCTTGTGCATTCAAACAAATTCAGTCCTGCACAGCTGTGATTACAGCAGTGAAAATTTCAGATCTTAATTGTCTGACATGAGAGCATGGACTAGTATTTCCACACGTATATCTGAGTATATGCATCTAGCGTACCGGTTTTTGAACAATGACAGATCAGGACAAGTACCAAATAGGGTTTGGCAAATAGTAACTAACATGCATATTTCAGCATAAAATATGGTATGTGGATGAGTATGTGGTCATAACACAGACTGGAAACATTCCTTTTCTGCATGGAATTATTTCCAAAGCACCTCTTCATCTGTAAGCATGATTTAAAAATAAAATAATTCCTATTACATTATCATTACCATTTAAGTCATTCAGAACAATGATCAATATCTGTCTTAGAGGCAAAGTCTTCCCCTCCATTGCATATTTCTAATCCACTATGGTTGTCACTCCAACATACGCATGCCATACTCTATTAAGTATATAAAAATTTACCAATTGTCATAATGAAGAAAAATGTTTGGGGATAATTTGGAAATCTATAACATTGACCCAGAAGTCAAAAAAAACGAAACAACATACAGAGAGGTTAGAGGTTCTTTACTGTGTTTTATGCCATCTCTTTTTTTTTTTTTTTTTCCCATTGGAAAAATCTCAACAGCCTCTATTTGTTAAATGGAGTGACATTGTAAATCGTAATTTGTCAGATTTTTTGAAGATATTCCATTTAAGTAAAATCAGCACTGAAGAATTTTCTGGTGGCATCACTGCTTTTCTCTTGCAATTAAGTGAATTTACCAGTGCGGATCTGAGGCTAAAGCCATTGACAGAAAAGTAAGACCACGTAAGAATTTAATTTACACTTTTCTCTGTGTCCACAGAAAACTGTGCAAAATAAACTAATTCTGTAAGGGTAACATTGTGAGGTAGGTTCTGTAAGGGTATTTCCTAACCATCTTGGAAAACAGAAAAAAATAATTAATAGTAACCATGGTTTTGAACAATTGATTTGAAAATGCTGCAAAACAGTGCACATCGGCTTTTGTTTGGAATAAGATGAAATTTGATTGAAAGCTGAGCAACACCTTCAGTATCCTTTTTTTTTCTGCTAAAAGTTTTAAATTAACTTCTGTAAACAAGCAGGTTTTTGTTAGTCCAGTGGGACATGATACAAAATGGATCTTCAATTTAGAGCTGGTATATTGTGATTAAAAGTCCCAGTGAGGTTCATATTTCTTTTTCCATAGCACAAACTGGACTCTGATCTGTTTATGGCTCCTGGGAGAACAATATTGTAGTGTACTTTTCACATTTTAATGTAGCACTTTTTATACCGTGCATGAATCATTCTTTGAAGAAAGCTATATTGGAAGTAAAATCTGTGCAAGATACATACAATACATATGAGACATACTCAAATATGACTGAAAATCATGTGACACCAAACTATGCAGAAAATATGATGGAACTGGCCAGAAATGAAGGTCAAGATTACTATTAGTTTAGAAAGATATTGATTATGTAGAACTAGTTTCTTAAAGTATAGCAAGGTACTATGTTCAAATGTCTGACTTTTTCCTACAATTTTTGTGTATTTCAACATGCACACAAATGTCTAATTTATTTCTGAAGACTAGCACAATGCACCTGTGTTGGAGGGCCTGAGTATGAACATTTTTTTTCCTTGTTGCAAAACAGTAACACCCTTGGAACCTTTAGTCCAAATCAAGAAAGAGACAGGTAAAATCTTCCACAACTGAAAAACTCTGTGAAAGGCAATTTTTGTTTTAAATGAAATGTATTACATATCAGAACCCAAAGCAGTTGAAGTTGGTATGAATGTGTTAATTTAACTATGACAGACAGAAAAATCTCCTGCCAAATGCAAAAGCTACCAAAACTATTGGGCTGTCATTTTCAGTTGCTGCAGTGTGTCAGCCTGCCTAATTATTGTTTCCATCTTTGGTTGCTGGTTGCCGTGCATTGCTACATTCTACTTCACTCTTCCATAAGACGGTTATAGTGGAGTTCTGAGTGAATTTGACTGTATATACAAGCAGTATATAAGGGCGCTTAGCACTCTTATTTATTATATACTTTTCTTCTACCTAGGCCTTGTTTTATAAGGTTTCTGGATATCTCCTCATAAGTGCATGGTCAAGACATGCCATTTTTATTTGGCAGAAATTTGGCTAAGAATCAAATCATCACAGGTTGACCAGAGTTTTGAGAGACTTGGTTTTGTGCGCTACCTCTGGGCATGCAAGTATTTAAATGGTGCCAAGCAAGGCGCCAAAATGAAAATATGAACTATCATCTCTTCCAGCAAATAGTTCTTGGACTTTTATAAATTAGTATTACGGTCAGTAGCGCAAATGCAGTCTCTTTCAATTTAAGAAACATATGGCCTATGAAGAAAATATCATAAAATAAAATGTAGTAATGACTCTTTTTTTTTTCTTTTTTTTTCAAACAAAAATAGGGGGCTTTATCTGTGGAGGTTAGATTTATTGTTTATCTTTTTGGAAATGGTTTGCTAGTTAATCAGGAATTCTAGGAATTCTAAGACTATGCTGAGGTATAATCAAAATAATTTTTAACCTTAGCACTTCATAAAAGTGAGACTCAATGGAAATGCAAACAGATGATTTTGCAATGTGCTAGTGATGTAGTAAGAAAAGTGAAGTGGAAATGAATATTAGAGTGAGTTCATTGTCAGATTTACCTTTCGATCTTATCTATGTTCTCCTAGAAAAGGTGTTTCTACCATGAGTGCTGTTTTGCAGTCTTGGAACAAGGGAGTTACCTAATTCTTTGAAGAAAATAAGTTGTGGATTTTCGGGAGGCATACCATTAGGGTTCTTTGCAAAAGTTTCAGGAACTCTTTTGCAGTAATCATAGCAGCCACCTATAAAGGAAATACTAATCATTAATTTGGGGTCAGTCTGTCTTTCTTGGATTTTAGTTACAAATCGTCAGAGCTAAACAAAGCAGGACTTCACCAGAAATACTTACAGTAGAAATTTGTATTCAATTATGTCCATTCTATCATCCTCGGTCAATTCTAAAGCTTGTCAGATCAACGATTATGGGGTTTTTTTTCTTTTTTTCTTTTTTTTTTTTTTTTTTTTCTTTTTCCCCGCCTTTTTTTTTTTTTCTCTCTTTCCCAGCCTTGTTTATTATCATTTGGTCTTACAAACTGTTATGGTAGGTCCGCAGTGATGTAAGTAATAAACTATTGACCTTAGGAAAAAAAAGCAGAAAATTCTCTCATCCCCTTCAGATAAAGTTAATTATTAGATATTGATTTAGGGAGCCAAAAAATGCCAATATTAGTACACTTCTGAAGCATCTTGGACTTAATGCAAACACAGATACCTATTGCCAGGTAAGTTGATAGTGAGAATGTTGGCAACTACTTAGAAGGTCTTGTTTTGAAGAGTATTTACAGAAGATCATTGTGAGCATGATATAGTAAATGTGTTAACTTCCTATTCTCCAACAAATTTTATGGTTACAAAAAGCAACGTCGTCTATGACGTTTTCAACAATTATGTGTGCAAATAAAATCTCAGTGATAAATTTGGATTTTATTTTTACTTCTCAGCCTAACCTACTCAGACAGAATGGTAATGGTTCATTTGTACACTTTTCTAATGAAAATAGAAAGTTTTTCACAATTTGTTCAGGGAATTAGTACTACAGAGACAATTATTGCATTTTTTCAGTACCATTCCTCATGTAATAGGTTTTGGCTTTTGGTTTATTGTAGGTTTTTTTAAATAGCTGCATAGGTCATGGTCAACCTAATTCCAGGGTGGGAGAGATTTTCCTGTTACTTGCAAAACTGTGTCCTTCAGTGTAGCACTACTTACAGAAGAGGTGTGAAATATAAGGACTTGAATGGCAGGGAAGAATTTGGATTACAAGTGCATTTGTTTCCAGGAATTCATCTTTCTTAGGTTAATCCTTTCAGTTGAAAGTTGTTCCTTTCCTATCAGAAGATCAGATCCTTACATAGTTTTTCTGCATAATAGTCCACATACTTGTGGCCAAGAAGGCCAATGGTCTCCTAGGGTGCATTAAAAAGCATGGCCAGTAGGTCAAGGGAGGTCATCTTCCCCCTCTACGCTGTCCTGATGAGGCCACATCTGGAGTACTGTCTCCAGTTCTGGGCTCCCCAGTTTAAGAAATACTGGAGAGAGTCCAGTAGAGGGCCACAAGATGATCAAGGGACTGGAGCATCTCTGTTATGAGAAAGGCTGAGTCCTGGGTCTGTTTAGCCTCGAGAAGACTGAGAGGGGATCTCATTAATGTTTATAAATATCTAAAGAGTGGGTGTCAAGAGGATGGGGACAGACTCTTTTCATTGATGCTCAGTGACAGGACAAGAGGCAAAAGGCACAAACTGGAACACAGAGGATTCCATCTCAACTTGAGGAAGAGCTTCTTTACTTTAAGGGTGACAGAGCACTGGAACAGGCTGCCCAGAGAGGTTGTGGGGTCTCCTCCTGTGGAGATATTCAGAAGTCACCTGAATGCATTCCTGTCCAACCTGTTCTAGGTGAGCCTGCTTTGGCAGGGGGTTGGACTAGATGATCTCTGAAGGTTCCTTCCAGCCTCTACCATTTTATTATTCTGTGGAAAGCAGGAAATGGAAACGTCTCAGTCGAACAAAACAGAGATCTTCAGCTGAATCATCAGTCAATTTTAAATATAATTTTCTGGTCTTAATTGATGTCTTTACTTTTACATGTAAAAGACGATGAAGTTGTTTTCAGTAATAGCAGATCCCAAGGCATTTAGAATTTATATAGCCACCCAGTTTCTTCTTTGCTATTTTGATCTAATGGAAATTTTTCAGTGTGTCCTTATGGACTGCATATACAGAAGAAACATGGAAAATGTTTATTCTAATTCAGTTTTTATATAGGCTTTTTCTATAATTGTGAATTTAATTGTCTCCTTTTTTAATTTCCATGAGCTGTTCTACTGTATTGTACTTAACAATCTTCCTAGGCTATTCAGAGGATTAAGGAGTTAATGTTTCCATATTACTTTCAAAATGCAAATACCCTATAAGGTCTTATTCACACTAATAAATTTATAGCTGTGATGTATCATTTTCTGACATTGCAGTATAAGCAATACAATGTCAAGTTTATGTTTGACCTTGAAGATGCTCAATGACTCTTCTGCAGCTTTTCTAAGATGGATAAAACTGTCTGTTATCTGCAACTGTATTATCTAGCCAAACTCTGTGGCAGTATTCTATCCCTATTATGATTTCTGTTCAAGCCTGTAACAATGAATTTATTCAATTGAGATGCTATCTATATTTATTCACCTTCATAATACTAACACAATACACAATCATTTTATTTATTTTATACATATGTATCTTCTCAAGCCCAGTTCCAAGCTTTTACAAGTAGTAAAGATATACAGTAACAAACCAGTTAGATTATTTTGTTAATAAATTGCTAGAATATTCTGTTTATTTTATTTCATTTTGGGGAAAGGAAAAAAAAAGAGGAGCTAGCTGATGTTTATTTCATTAGAAAGAGGCAGAAAAGATTTCAAATAGAGAAACTGAAAAAAATAGTCATGGCACTGTAAGAAATCTATATTGAATAACTGTAGATTCTTTAGCAGAATTGTTGGGGTTTTTTTTAATTGATACATTAAGCCCTTGTCAATCATAGATTCTTTCAAGTAATTAAAAAGTAGTTTGCATTAGCCATGCCTAGAATTCTCTATCATCAATACGTAAGTTAGACTGAGAACAGAAATGGGAGTTACTAAGTATAGGCTGTCTTTTGAATAACAATTATTTTCTTTGTGATATGAAATATTGGTCTTCACTGGTGACCTATCCTTTTAATATTCCAACTTGTCACACTGGCCACAGCTATGACACAAATAGAACATGATAGTACTTTCTGCTCCTGAAAACGTGGAGCTTCTGTACCTGCTTTAACTGATTGTTGCTGTTGTTGGTGAATGAATCAGGAAAGAACCAGAAGAGAGAAGGCAGGAAAAAAACACAAAACAACCCCCCCCAAAAAAAACACAGGAAGAATTTGTATTCAGTGACTTAACAGGCTGTAAAGCTTAACAGGCATTGCATTAAATGTAAGATGAAGCCTTATAGTCTCCTCCTTTTTTGCTAGTGAAAAAAAGCAAATAATTTTTTTAAACAATCTCACATTCTGCTAGGAGACAGTTGAATTATCACTGCCTTATTCCTGAGTCTAACCCCATGGTTGCCTATGATCATATTCACATCATCATCTTTCAGCAATGCACACACATTTTTCATATTGAATACTCCAGATAAGTAAATTTTATGTTCTCTTCAATAGATGGATAATCAGGGGAAGGATGTAGGATTTTCAAAGTCATCTGAGAAAGCAAGGGGCTAAAAGATCGTCTGTTCCTCTGAAACAGGAGAACTTAACTCTTTTAGTTACTTTGAAAATGATGAATAAACAGACTGACTTATTCTGCCCTGTCTCAACAAAAAAATCTTGTTGAGAAGGAGAAATTTGGAGGTTTCAAATTCTTTTGTACTATGCTGCCTTTGTAGCTGAGACACCAAAAATAATACAAAAAATAAACAGACTTTACAAACCATTAAGTATCAAAACTGATATATCACATTTTATCTTCTTATTGACACTCATTAGGGTATTATATTTCTCTCAGATGTTATGACCAGTGGGCTCTCTAGACACACTTATGCTTCACTTTTGATGTATTAAATCAAACATGAATACTGTGTCGACTTTTCATTTGCTATGCTCATTTCTAATATTATCCACATGTCTTCATATAATTCATGGATTCATTTTCATAATTAAGTTGTATTTTTTTCAAGGAAAAAATTATGCCTTAGTGTGAGATTAAGAGAAATCTGATTTTCTTTCTTAATTAACTATTTTGATGGAGGAATTTGGTGCAGCACAAAGAGATAAGATGTATGTAACAGCTTAAATATATCCATTGAAGTTGATCACATTACTATAGGAGTGAATTAATGAGGGAATAAATCAGTGAAATAATACATAATCAAAATGAATATTTAAGAGCCAAGCCCAGTGTGATAAAATAGAAGTCTAAATAGAACATGCATTTCTTTGAAGTAGAATAATTTAATCTTTTTAACTGGTGCGCACACTTTGAGTGATGCTCTATTTCACCACAGAACAATTTCTCATGCTAAATTTCATCCTGGATGGAACCACAAGATGTGCAGAAGGAGCAAAATCAAATATTAGTTTTAAAATAGGCTTTTCAGTGGTAAGATTATGTATGTAAATGTATATATTAGAGCTACTGTGTTTAATGTAGCTGACAACATTCCTAGAATGCACTTTGTAACTTTCTTCAAGACATATGACAATTGGTCTAAAAATACTAAGCAGCAAAACAATTATGGACATTTTTTCTCTCACCTGTAATAATGAAAATTATAATTTGAAGATTAAAATTAAGTTTTTTAATGTTTGTTGGATGATAAGAATAAAGCAATTATTGTCATGGTAATTTACCATTTTTTGATAAATCTTTCTCTAAAAATATATTAATATATAAAATCTTGTATCTTACATTTTTGCATGGCCAGGCCCAATCAAATGGACTGAGATATGATGATGTGAACTACAGGATAAGAATTCTGTGTTAACTCCTCCTCCCTAATAACTGTCAGGTGAACAGTCACTTGGTCAGAGATCAACAGTGATATCAGGCAGGTGACCAATATTGGTGATATTGACAGAGAGAAGGTTGCTAGAGCACCCCTGAGCCCTTTGCAGTCTGTAGCACGCCATACACATGCTTTCAGCAAACTTAATAATTTACCTGGACAGAAGAAACAATGTACTATATGGCTGGTTTATTTTTCAGATGTACTAGTCAAAGCAAAACTTTGAGATAAATAAACTCACTATTACATCTAGAAGTAATCTGCTCACGTGCCAAGAGCTGAAGATGGGATGGCAGTTGTATCAGAAGAAACAAGCAGAAAGATCCACAGTGCTGATAGTACAGCAGGTGCTGCAGCAGTTACAGGTGGTATTTTTTATATTGGGAGCAGTTTCCACTCAGTTCATAGAATCATAGAATTCTGTTCTATTCTACACACAGTCCTGTGTTCATCTTTGATGTTGACGTTGTATTAAGGAATTTCATATGTATCTATCCCTTTAGAAACTTTGCTAATAACTTATTATTGGTAGGTTATACCAATATACCATAATATACTCTTTTTTAATGTAACTTTTAAGATAAACAGGCATCAGTAATCTAAGCCATTTTCCCTGACAGTAACAGAACTCAGTGTACTTACAACCTTTGCTATTTAGAAGGAAAAATGAAAGGTGAAACTAACAAAAGAAAATACACTTTTCTGTGAGTGACTTAACAAGAGAGTCCACTCATGGGAGTTTTTTAGTCTGTGGCTTTATTTCAACTTCATGCACACCTGCAAAATATCTCAGCTATTATGAAAGGATTTCAAACCTAGGGACATGCAGTGTAGCAAAACCATGGAATAGTGCTTGATAAATGATACAAAGCAAAAGTCCATGTAATTTTAGCACATATTTTTGTTATGGTATCTAGTAAGTGTCTAAGGTCATCTGGATGACCTTATTCAGCTGATAAAAAAGGCTGCAGCTCTGAAGAGTGATGTACAAAGCCTAAGGCTGAGACTTGACTTTCCTCCATACGAAAGTCACTTAGAACGTACAATACAAAAACACTAGCTGGAGGTAAGCAAATCAGGATTTCATAGTCCTGCTCCTCCATAGGATCTCCTGCTCACAGTTCAGAAAAACCTGGGCTGTCAGGAAAGCAGATTATAACTAGACCTGTTCTTGCCTAATAGCTAGAAGCTGGAAATATCTGCTACTCTGTAGATAACTAGTCTGTAAAATAGCAAATATATGGGAGCTTGCCTCATTAGTTTGCTTGGCACACATGGGAGGGAGGTTCACTACCTCCTGTGGATGTATGTTTTATACTGAACAGGGACCACTGCTGTGTAGTGCTGTTCACTTTTAGAGGGCTAACTGAAGGTTATACTTTTTATTCTTTTGCTCTTAATTTAATTTTTCATTCCTGCTTGTGTCCTTGTAGTAGTTGCGGTACGTGCTTGTGTACTGCAGCAGCAAGCAGCTAAGCTAGCACCTGAATTTCTGTCAGAATCATGGGAAGTAGGAAACATGGATGTAAGTTCTGAAAGGATAAAGAATATCATGGACCTACAATTCTCAATGGTAATATTGCACTTCCTTCCACCCTACATGCCACAGTAGCCTGTAAACTATGCCACGCAGGTGTGACTGCATCTTTGTGTAATTTCTGTTTTCAAGAATCTTTGGCCGAGTTAGGTAATGACAAGAGCGCCTTAGAGCCATAATGGTAGTATTTTTGGCAGGAAGAATAGAGCATTAGTAATAGAAAGGAGTCTTTTGTCCATCACCTACTCATCTATGTCTCCTTTATCTGTGAAGTTTTAATACCTCCTGCAAATAACTTGGATGAATACCTATAAAGTGCTCCTTCTGTCTGTCTTATACTTCTGTGCTGATTTTGTAAAGAATGAATGCTGTCTTTGAGATAGTGTCCTTTTAATGCTGTTGAAATTATTTTTTCTTCTGTGTTCCTATTATGATACCTATCTGACCAAAACCAGACTCAGCAGGACAGCGAATCAAAATTTTTGAAGCTGATAGATCTGGCAGTCTCATTTAGTAACATTTACTGCCTCTAACTTAAGTCACTCTTTTCCCTGGAGTTTTTCTGAGTTCTCTTGCCTTTGGCTACCCATCGCACTACAGGATTGTGTTGACCTGCAAAATACAATCTCCAGTATGGTCACAATCAGGACTATGAGGAATCAGGATAAGATCAGCTGTACCTTCATTACAGAGCTATTCTAAATGATGATCTGAGAGCCAGGAGGAAACTTAGGGGGCTTGGGGCTAGTTGCAAATCTCTCTGACATGGACTTCCTACACCAATGTATGCTTTTTTCACATTCAAATGAGATGCTTTCTACATTGTCTAGAATTTGCTGTGGATTATCTACATCTTTTTAAACATACTGTTGTAGGAGAGCTCATGGCAAACACAGCCGTGTGTCTCTCTGTTGAATTCCTATTCATTTGCTAAGTCAAAGTATTTGTTCTCCATACCACTTCAGCTTAGATAATTTAGAAACCATTTTATCTCTGTGTAACTCCCTGATAGCTNTTTTTTTTTTTTTTTTTGACACGGTCTAGTTCTATGGCTCTCTTAAAGAACTGTGTTTGACTGAGAAGTTGGGGATGTGTTAGCTTTTATCCTCTGCTGAAAGGCTGCAAGATATCAGGGATGAAAGTAAAGCTATTTTAGGATATGGCATAAATGAAAATTGGGATAAGTGTGTGAATCTTTTTGCAAGGAAGTTGTTTTACATTCAGTCCTTGTGTACTACAGTCAAAAGGAACTATGAATGCATATTTCTTATGTAGATGCAATATTTCTACGTAAGACACAAAATGGACTGCTAAGTACACATGACAAGTCAAAAAATGTATGTTCAATATGTTTCCCAAAATAGTACTGTGGTACTGTAACAGCTACATAATGAATTCTTTGCCAAGAGGTTATCTGGATTCCTGCTTACTTAAAGAGTCGTCAAACATAAACAAACAAACAATTTAAAGCATTTGGCTGTTTTGCTTCCAATGAGTTTTGGGAAGAGGAAAGATGATGGACTATCAGACCTTAAATGTTAAATACTTTAGTCACCGAGCTTGCAGCTGAGAGTTATCTTATCTTCACAACCCTTTCAATGAGCGTGTATTCTAACTTCCCGTTAATATATTTATTTAATATAGTAACATTTAACAAAAAATATTCTATCATTATTGTAAGCTTTAAAGATATTTATTTTTGATGGGTGTATAGCAAATTATTTTTTCTTCCTGCAATTAATAGCTAAATTGTGCATTTCACATTATTTCTCTGAGATGTTCCTTTCATTAGGTGCACAGATTTTACCTGGTTTTAAAATTTGCAATATCGTTTTCAGTATATTACAGTTGTTTGCATTATAAGACAATAAAATGAGACAAGACTGAAAGAGAGCTGAAGTATTTGAGCATTCTAGCTAGTTTTTCCAGAGCTGCTCACAGGAGTGTGTTTGAGTGCTGATAAGACACTAACTATGTTAAAAAGACAGCGGGAGAGCATAAGTATTGTTTTTCCTTTTCAGTCACCAGAGGATGATTCCTCCATGTATTGGCAAAAAATGCAAAACCGAAGAACACTTTATATGAATTAAACTTAAAATTTTCAAGATGTACCTCTTAAGAGAGTTCGTTTTTTAAAAAAGATAAATGAAATACATCTGGCATTTTAACTTCTGTTTGTTGTTTCTAAACTCATTAGAGACTGATTGCTTAGAAATCACAGCTGTTTGATGAGGTCAATAGGAGCCAAAAAAAAGCTATACAGGCCAATTTAACGCCTCATAATTGGCAATTAAATTTGGAATGTGAGCTCCTTATCATTTGGACAGATATAATGTCTATGAAGAAAAAGAATACATACACTGAATAGATAGACAGTTGTGAAAGTTGCCATTCCTTTTGCCTTGGTGGTTCTTTTTTCCCCAGCTTCTCCTTTATTATGTGTCTTGTATTAATGGGGCCTAAGACCTTGGAGGTGACAGAGGCTTCCTCCTCACCCGACCTCACTAAAAATAGGTACAGCTTGAAATAAACTGTGCTATTTAAACTATATATCCAAAGTGCATTTCTTGCCAGATGAGGTCATCACCTCTATGGTACATCTGGCCTCTTGTCTTCCTGGCACTTTTACTTCTGCTTCTAACCTCAAATTGCTGTACCAGTGCCAAACAGTAGAGCCACTAGAAAATGGTATTTTCTTTGTCAGCAAGCGGAAATAAATTTGTACACTACTGTGGTTTGAGAAAGAATATATGCATGCATTCTTCAATATTATTATTATTATAACAGTGCGAAAAAATTATCTTACTGGAGACATAACTTAAACTTTACATTATATATCATGTGTACAACATTACCTATAATAGCCAAAAATGTTCCATTTTAGGAACAGGTTCATCAGAACTGTGTAAGCAGTATTCTGCTGAACAGCATTTAAAGCCTTATCATGGTATGATGTGTGCAATAGTGTCTCAACAAACTCTCTGATGCATTGTAGACTGAATGGAGGATGAAACATGTAAAAAGCCATATGTAGATTTTCTACAAGAACTCCTGAAGCAATGCAAGTGAAAGAGTCTACACTGTTATATGGGAACATCAACATCTGTAAGTAACAGGGAAGAAAGGAAACATAGTTTCCTTTAGTTAAAAATAGTTAATTGAATCTAAACTAGTGCAAAAGCGATCCACAGAACTTACTAAAATTGAAGTCTAACTAGATCTAAAATTATTTTTATTCACAGACTGCATTTTTAAACATGATTGTAACGCCAAGGCTGAAATGCTCATGTTATTCCATAATATATTAGTAATGTAAATAGTTAACACATTCTATATTGAAATATTAGCTGTCAGACTAATGACTTCCTATGGTACACAGTGCAATCAAAACATTACAGAGGAGTAGTTTTGCAAGTATTTATTGGACTCAGAAGACCAGCTTACATTTCACAGGGGCAAGGCTTATTCAGCACCGGCAGGATTTTTCCTTTCTCTCTCTCCTCCTCCCCCCTTCCCCGCCTTTTCTCTTGGAAATCCTTGTTCTCTCGCCCTGTTTCTGCGTGCTGTTGAATCCAATCCGCAAGCGAGGTGAATTTCAGTCCGGCTTTTTCAGGGAGCCGCGGATACACACAAAGTTGGCTGATGTGCCATTCAGCATCCCAGCAGCTCTTTCTCTTCACACTCGCAATGGCAAAGCTTTGTGCGGATGCACTGCTGGATGCTCTGAACTAAAGCCGTCTGGGGGAAGTTGGCAGGTTTCGGGCAGCCTTTTAAAGGTAAGGAAGCGAGGAAATAGGCGGGCTGGAGAAGGAATCCGCTGGTGGAGAGTGCGGTGTGGTGGTGCTGTGCAGGCAGCATCTTAAGTCTCCTGTTCTGATGCGGGAGTCTGTGAGCAGTAGGTGGGAGGGGATGCTTTTGTACTTGAAATCAGAAGCCACAGATTAAGTGTTATCGTAATGACTACTTTAGAGCTGGTGACAAACGGTGTGGTGATCAAAGCTTTCAGGAAATATCTCTGTCAATTATTTATCCGCTCCCAACTTAAACCTAACTGTATTAAAAACAGCAGTAGAGGCCAGCAGCCCAAAGCTGCAAGGTGCTTTGAACATCTCTTGTCTTGCTGCTTTTTGAAGTCCCCTTATTGCAGTCAGTTTGGCTGAATACTCTGGAGAGAGCATTTCATGCACGCTTATCTCTATTGGAGTCTTTTCTGTTTCTATAATCCACGAAGGAACAGTGTGTTTTAACAATAAAAGGCCATTTTTAATGCTCGAGCCTCGTACTGTGCTTAAATATCTTTTTAAACATTACTTTTAGAGCCATATAGATATCTGTGCATTTAGGCTATAATTGACTTTCCATTCAAATGTTGTAATAGCTAAGTGCTTCACTAAAATGTAATTTAAAATTTAATTTCACTTGTAAAGCAGTTCGGGATTTTTGCTTAAAATAACCTGTATTAGTAATGCTGTTTCTACTTTTGGGTGGTCTGCTTCACCCATTTATATCCATTTATCTGTCTGCTTCAGGTTAGAATAACACAAGGAAATTCTAATATTGATGCACATTGACTATTTGAATTTTTACTACTTTATGATGAATTGGGGTTTATGTTTTGTCATGTTTTCCAAGTATTTTTTCAGTATTTTTGAAATCTCAAAATCCATTATGAGGTGCGTAGTGTTTTTTGAGTTAATCTAGGTAGTGTTTAACAAACAGCCCCCCAGATTTCTAGTAGTATGCATATTAGACAAATCATTATGGTAGCATGCATGCTTCTTCCAAAGTTTCCACCTGACAATACATTTGAAGACCTTTTTAAAGAAANTAAAAATGTTTATTTTCTAGTAAATATCCTTGTGAAATTTATGTTGTCTTAGAATTGCCTGTGTTACCCTAGGTTGTTATTTCTTTCTGCTGTTACTTAAGGAAGTATTTGACAATCAGTCCCATGTGTTTTCTAATTTGAATCTAGTGTAAGTTAAAGCCTGAATTCTTGTCAGGTGAGTTTTACATTTTAAATGAGGCATGCAAGGTAATAACATGAAACAGAAAATATGTAGGTATGAATTTTTTGCATAGCACTGTTAGTATAGTTCATGGACAGTATGAAAAGAGATTATACATTTTAATATTTAAATGACTTGTGGAATTGCAGATTGATGTTTTCAATGGTTTTTCATTACATTTTTTGCCATTGAGGCAATGTGAGGGCTTTGAGAAAGATGGAGTGCTGTAATTACCAGGTGCACATGTTCATTAATCCTTCCTGGCTAGAAAAAGCTTCAAGTTCTTCTCCAGTGGCCTATTCGTAAAGCTATAAATATCTAAATTGTGTCAGCCAAGAAGTCACACAGAATGGAGGCTCTTTTTGAGTTCAATTTCATGCACTGTTGCTTTGGTCTTGTGAGAGAGTGCTTTGCATTCGTCATGATGGATATTTGTCCTCTTTCTTAAAAAAGTTCAGAAAACAAACTATTAGGTCATAGATTATTAGTTTGAAGTATATGTAGATATATTATAACAAGTATTCTTCAGGGTAAAAAATATGTAAAAAATTACCTCTCTAAGTGAAGATACAAAACAGAAGAGTCGCCAACATAATTTCAAATCTTACATATAACATTTTAGTAAACAAATTGGGAAAGCTACAGCCTAGGTTTAAGAATAAGGATTTTAGAGGAATGTCTATAGAAATCTGCTTGTACTGTTTTTGATTTAGCTATATACTGGTAAGTTAAATAGCATGGTGCTGGAACCCTGTATTGTTATCCTCTGACTTTTATTTTTAAATATTTTAATAAAATTGTCAGTCTCTATAAGGACAGAAAAATTAATAAGTCCATTTGTATCTCTACTTCTATGTAGATATCTATACATAAACATATAGGTATTGTATTTAATTACAGAACATATAACTGTAATCTTGATCAGATACAAGTTTTTTAATAGATATTTGAAATACACAATGGCATCTTTAAAATGCTTATATATGCTTTCTCTATGAATGTATACGTATGTATGCGTACATTTCTCAAAATAGTTTTGTTAGCATTTACAGGATTTGCACTGAAATGTTGATTCAGTCCCATGTCTCCAATCTGTCATTCAATTTATAGGATTGTTTCAGGACTACACATCAATTTAACTTTGAAAAGTACTAAAATATATACTTCATTCAGTCACAGCTGACAGTAATTTTAGACTCTCTTGAAAGTTCAGAATTAAGATCTTTTCTGTTTAAGAAATTTTGTAACAAATTTTTGTTTTCTTGCAATGAGCTCGGAAAACTATCAAATAACAGATATAAAGAGATCATATCTTGCTTGATTATGAAAATAGTAAATTTTACCAAGTATAAGTGTGAAAGGAGATACATATGTTGCCTGTAGATGGTCCATTTCAGTCACATTATTAGGATTTATGAACTGCTGAGGAGATTCAGTGCTTCCTTCCTGTCCTACAACCCTGGATGAAGTGATTTTTTTTTTCTTTTTTCTTTTTTTTTTCTTTTCTTTAGTAAGGAAAATAATAGAACAGTATTTATGCGTTATTTTCAAAGAGAACGTATGCAAAGTGAAGGGTGGCAAAAAGGCTGGGTACCACTGGGGGTCCGGCAAGCCCTCTGACATCCCATCTCTCCGGGATGAGATGAAAGCGCAGTTGGCAGCGGCGCTGGGGAACTGTCCAGCAACGGAGCCGCTCGCCAGAAGCTCCCTGACCCCCTTGTCGAGTAGCCTCAAAGGACTGGACAAACGTCAAATAATTAAGTCTCAGGATGTTCCGTTCTGGAGATCTAAGGGTTAGATGGGAAATGTATTACCTGGTGTGGATTGCAGGCAACTTTTGAATGGTATGTGGGACATTGGGAGTGGATTAAGATCACTCACTCTAGCAGTGTCACAGTGCAGCTCCTGGCAGTTGGGTACAGTACATGGGTTTAGCCTAACGTTCTTAACTAATGTAAATAGCAAAATTTAAAATAAATGTGTAGCTATCAGTATAGCTGTGTGTCTTGCACAATGGCATTTTTTATATTGTTATTTTGATTAATCAAAGAATATTTCTTTTTTTCATACCAACAGTCCCCTCGTCTCTCTGCTTTTGGTGTGGTAGTGGATTTTTGTGTGGTTTTTTTTAATTATTTTCATCTTAGTAACTATTTGATTATTTCGCTCTGGCAATAACAGGTTGTGGCAAGATTAGAATCACTTTTTGGCACGCTGTCTTTCAGGTTCATCAGTTCTAATTATTTTCAGGGAAAAAAACCAAACCCACAATCCAAACTTTAAGTCACTGAAATCCGTCTTCCTTCCCTTTGAGAGATTTAGCTAAAATTCAAAAAACCCAAACCCACACCAAACCTGAAACACCCCCCTGATATCATTAATGAATCCATATTAGGTTGCACTTCTAAAAATATTGTACTCGTGCTGTTTAGAGTCACAAAACCTCAACATTGTGGGCCATAATCTGACCTGAATGATCCCTGCTTAAATTTTTGATTTGTTGTTGCTATATGTCATTTAATATCATGGGGAGGGGGCGGATTAGTACCAGTTGGGTATCATTTCACACATACATGCCATCATACACATTCTTGCATAAAACCTGTGCGCTGTTGAGTGCCACTAGTAGGAAAAGTTCATTGTCTGCCCACAGAAAACTGTACAACTTGTATTTGACAAAACCAATCAATATATATGTCTTCCCTTAACTGCATGAACTAAACTATTTTGAAAGAACACAAAACAGATTCTGTATTAGATCAGACAGAAGGTCTGCCTAGCGTAAAACTCTGAAGTAGTAGTAGGTTTCCAACAAGAAGTGGAAGAAATTAGCCCAATATGGAGTGGTACTTCTCAGGTATATCTCCTCATCATCCAGCAAATAATATTTTGTGAGACACTGCTTTTTGTCAGATTTTTAGTTAAAAAATCGTTTTGTGTAATGATTCTTTGTTTTGTTAGCGAAAGGTCAAAAATCAGTCTTAAGGCCACTTCAGCCCATTGTTTTCTGCTTAATGTTATCTCTTTATTTTCTGCCCTGCTTTTGGTTCTGGCCACTGGCAATGACTGGCTAGATATCTTCTTAGTCTTGGTTCATCAGAAAACAGCTAAGACATTTCTGCTAGCTCCAGCATACATTTAATGAAGATTAATGATGTCTTACTGAAAATATATTCAGCCTTGGACACCCTTTCTTGGTCTATTTTCTTTCTTTTTTCTTTTTATTTTTTTTTTTTTAAGAAGTATCATAAAACATGTGTGCACATTTTTGCATTTCTACACTTATTTATGGACAGCATAATGGCTTTAAAATTAGCTGAAATTATTTATGGCTAAATAGATTTTTCCTGACGTGGTTTTCCATAGATTCTTATTTTTCAGCCTAGGCTTCTAAAATGCTGACTATTTACTCAAAGCTCTTTGTGAGGACAGAATGAGAAATTATATTGTGCAGAAGCAGTAAACCACATTGACATTATGTTAAGTACACTGGTAAGGATGCCGTTGCAATTTCATTGATGGACATTGAGGATTTGATGAATTTGATCAAGTTAGAGTGATTTAATAAATGACCATCCCTTTTGCAAAGTAATGTTTTTTTTCGTCTAACTTCTCTGTAGTCAGTGATGTAGATTTGCATTGCCTCTGGCAAAAGAGGGAGTTCAAGCTCAGTCTTTCACTTCTTGGATGAATGTAACTTAATCTCTAGGCTACAAGATAATAAGAGAGGCCTGTGTTTTTTAAGAGAAAATTGCAGCCATAATTGCTTTTTGCAAGAAGCCCAATTCTATCAGTTTGTGTTAAGCATACTCTGAGAAAACTTATGGTTTAAGCCCCCTTTTTTGGCATTGTTTAGTTCAGCACACTTTTTATATGGCAGTAGCCATATACATGTGCAGGATTAGCCTGTGTGCACATCCAAATGGCAGTTATGTATAACTCTAGGTAAAATCACAGATCTGGACTTTAGTTGTGCAGAGGCATATGGTAGTCATCAGACAACTGTTAAAATAGTAGTATACATTGTTGTGAATATATAATTATTTACAAATGTGTTTTTCCCATGTAAAGAGAGAAAAGAACACAGCTGGCATAATTTTGGATGCCAGAAGGGCACTGTAGTTAGTAATATCACATAGGTTGTACTACACCTACACCTTTTTGCCTTGGATTTTGCTGATGTTTAGAATAACATACCAAAACTCTGACATTTTTGTGTATTTACGCCTTTTTTCTTTTCGGCTTTTCATTTTATTTCATTCTTCATTTCCTTTATGTTACTCCATTCTAATTTGGCCAACCTGTGAAGTTTTCCATGCAACAGAAACCACAAGAATTATGTCTTCTGGCAAAATCATTTAGGCAAGAGGTCAAGGCCTTTTTCTACCTGCCTTGTGGTAAAAGTTGTGGTGGTTGTGCAGTAAAAGCATAAAAGCATACCTTAGTCTGGCTAGTAGTAGTAATGTAACTGTCATGATACACAACCCAGTGTGGACTGTAAAGCAAGCAATAACACTTTTACTAGTAGCTCTTACCAACTGCATTGTAGACAGCCTTGATGACAGCAGACAATGTTGTCTGGGCTTTGATTTGCTTTATGGATGACCATGACCAGCTTGATCCAGTTTTAGATTACTCAACTTCTGCACCTATCTTAATTTCACAAAAGAAGTTTCTGTTGCCTGGTCTCTGACAATCATTGTTATTGTAAGGAGCTATAGAGGAAACCTGTGCCATTTCTACACCCAAGTCAGAATGAAACCAAAGAGCTCTTTTTCTGCTCTCCTTTCTTCATGTTAGAAACCTCATGTTTAGAAAACATTCTGCTCTTTTCCTCATCTTGCCCTGTCCTTTCTTATCACACACCTTAGATATAACATGGGTATAATGGGAGGAACTACCATCTTGATGCCTGAAGCCATTCTGCCCATCATAGGTTAGTTTTTGCATTGCTTCTGGAAATGAGGATGGACACACTCACACACAGAAAATCCTGTAGAGGGTGAACCACCTATAAATCGCATTAGAATTCCTTAAACAACTATATCTGAGCTTTCAGTGTCCCTGATGCTGCCTACAGAATTACAGGTATCCTGTCTGGAGACCATAAACTCTTGACTTGCTCTCCGGTGGAGTGAGAGAAGATAAAAATTGTGCCAGAAATTCCATATGGAATGTAATTTAACCTTATTTCTTCCTTTTTAGATTTTGTATCATATGATAGCTTTTTTAAACAGAAAGAAGCTATTCTCCAACTCTTAGTGGTACGAGAAACAGACTACATTTAAAAATATTTTGTCTGAAGTGTTAGTGAAGTGGCCAAGATGAGTGATGCGCTAATACCTATAATGCTTTATTACACTTATGATCGCAATCACTCTGCCAGATACAGTCATAGAATAATAGTTTGAGTTTGAAGGGACCTTTAAAGGTCATCTAGTCCAGCCCTCCCTGTAATGAGCAGGGACATCTTCAACTAGATCAGGTTGCTCAGAGCCCCAGACAACCTGACCTTGAATGCTTCACTATGATGCTGCATTGGATATTCACAATGTGATGAAAGAATCATACAATCATAGAATGATTTGGGTTGAGAGGAACCTTAAAGATCATTGAGTTCCAGTCTCCCCTGCCATGGGCAGGGACGCCTCCCATGAGACCAGGTTGCTCAAAGCCTTACCTAGCTTGACTTTGAACACTTCCAGGGATGGGGCATCCGCAGCTTCTCTAGGCAACCTGTTCCAGGGCCTCACTACCCTTACAGTAAAGAAGCACGGTGACAAAAAACAGGAAGCAGATCTGAGATCCATTGAGATATTTTTGTTGACCTGGATCATTGTTCTTGACAGAGTTACAGGACAGATACGAAGCTGAAGTAGCAAATACATGCTTTCCCTTGTATTGTCTCCTCTGCAATACATTATTTGGTAAATTGCAGTCTGCCCTTCGTTGTGTTTACTTTATGGAGATTAAAATTTCTTGGAGGTTTTGTGAAGGGACAAAAGAGATATAGAGAACTAGAAATTCAACATGAATTAAAGAAATGTAAAGTAAAGCAGATTTACTAGACATCCTTATGCCAAGTGATATTTATAGACAGAACTTTTAAATGTACATTTTACTTAGAGCATTCCTCCCTCTTTCACTTTTCAAGTTTGTGTTTCTAATAAGTAAAAACCTCATAGACAACTAATCAGTATGAGTTTTTGTTTTAAATCTGTGAATTATTTTTTTTTTCATTAAAGTGATTAAAAGAATATGTGATTCCACTGATGTTTTTCTTAGGTGTATATATATTAAACGTTCAAAATGTGAGAACCATGGAGAAATTCACCTAATGGTCATAAAGACTCTTCATCCATGTTTTGAGATCACTTGCTTACACTAGAACCTTACAGGGAATCAGCAGAGCCACTGAATCTTAGCAGTAACATGCTCTGTTGAACTTCAAACACCTCTGCTTTCTAGTTTCATGAGAACTGGCAGGTTAGATGCCAAGGAAGCTTAACTGATCCTAAATATAGGATCAGTTAGAGGGCATATCTAGTAACATTACAGTGAGCTTCAGATGTTACCATCATTCATAAGATTTTCTATATGCCTAGCCTATTATGACTTGTACATTCTGGCATTGTTGCTCTTAGGATTTGTTGACATGAATAATAACTTCAGCAATTTTTTGACAGCGACCCAGTCTTTATAAAGTGTGCCTACTACAATTGCTCTTAATGTGTATACTGCCTAACCTCTTTATTATTGCAACGTTTCACACAGTTTTAGCTTGCCTCTTACTTTTCATGTGTATTATATTATATATGTCATTATACTTTAGTAATAAGTGAATGTCGTTGGTTCATCCAAACATGTATTTTGTCTTTACGGTTTGACCAGTACAGAAATGTAGTTAAATATGCCACCATAGCATGCAATGGGTAGCCTGCTTGCCATTTCAATTTTTTCTTTTGGAAAGATGATGTT
This sequence comes from Nycticryphes semicollaris, assembly GCA_013400055.1. Lineage (NCBI taxonomy): Eukaryota > Metazoa > Chordata > Aves > Charadriiformes > Rostratulidae > Nycticryphes > Nycticryphes semicollaris. The sequence continues at coordinate 107,824 of VXBJ01005293.1, read as the reverse complement.
CAATTTACTCTCCTGGTTCCTTGCTGAAGTGTAGAAGTAAGCTGTCACAGATGGTACGTGTGTGCTGTAAGTAATCTTTCTATAAACACAAAATTATATCTTTTTTTTAATAGGGATTCATTTCTAGATGATAGTTTCTGATCTATTTGGAACAGATTTCTTTAAGATTTTAATGAAGCTTTTAATTGAAGACTTCACATGAAACATATCTACCAGTCTTGTTCACATACTTTATGAATTTATAGTTTGTCAAAAAGAAAAGGTATACTTCAAAATTGTCTAGGCATTTAACTGATTTTTTTTTTGTTAGGCAAAGGGCCTAAAATACTAATCTCATGCCTTGATTGATTAAATAGTTACTTTGATTTTTATTTCTTAAACAACTTCAAAGTTAAGAAATTGTAATTAAGTGTTGTGTGCTTTGCTTTACTGTTTTATTCCATTTGATGTTGCAAAAAGGGGAAAAAAATGCCCTGATCAGCAAAATGAAGTCTAGAATTTCTTCACATATTTAGACGATAGGAGGAAATCAAATCCCTTGTTTCTTGATCTTGTGTTCAGTGTATCTTTTTTCTCCACTGAATATCACACAGTTACTTAAAGCTATTGATCTTGTCAGAGTGCACTCCACCACTGTTTGCAGAAACCGTTCTCTTCAACTGCAATACAAAGTTTTAGCTTCCTGATTTATTTTCTTACACACGATGAAAATTAATAGTTAAGGAAACTTAGATGCAGTATTTTCTATTTGGTCAGGCTTTATAGTGCTACCTTAGTATATTGTAATTAGACATTTAAAGGAAATATTAATTATTCTATGTCCTATGCAAGCATGCTAAACATTCTCCTGACTCTTCTGAAGCACTTCAGTTATATTTAAATATGTATATGAACAGGAATTAATGAGTGGTGTGACTCAAGAAGCAAAGGATACTGCTTCTTAAAAATATTTAGAGAAATAGACCATAGTACAGTCAATTTTAAAGAAGCCTGTGGATGGCAGAATGGGACTAGAAGGAAATGCAAAGCCTATAAGGAAAATTGGTGACAAGAAATAGGATTAAGAGTAACCTGAAAGTTCAGGAGTCTGAGGTCAGAATGGCATCACATTTGAGGGAAAGTTGTGGAGGACTATATAATGTTCTGCCCTCCAGGTGGTTGGTCAGCAGTGAATCAAGAATTGGTCTTCTGAGAGTGCTGTCCCCGAGGATGACTTAGATGTAAGGAATCCCATATTTCATCTTGAAAAGACAGTCTTATCACTGTGGAGCTAAAGAGATACTTAACAGATCACAGGGCAGTATGTCCCTTTTCTGAGCTGCCTTGTACAATCTCAGTCTTCCTGAGAGAGGAGGCACTTCTCTCTAAAGGAGGCTTATAGCTGCTGACCATACTATGTTGAAATTACCATGTAGACAGGAACAGCTTCCTTAGCCCTTTACATTCCCGAGACAATTTTATTGTTATTTCATTTATATATGTAAATAGATGCTAAATAAAGCACGGTTAGTTTCATATTGACTCAGAGCACACTGATCTGCAAAACGGAACATTTGTATTTCATTTAAAATTGTTTACTATGTCTACACAAGAGAGTTATGTAGGCTGTGAAGGAATTGTTGATGAGGACATAGTGAAGCCTGTGTTACGTTTTGAGAATATTGCTGAACTTTTTGACTGTAAACTCTACCCTTCAAGAATATAAACAGGATTGTGCTGCAGCTGCAGATTGCATCTGGCCTGCATAAGCATATTTAGACAAATTGTGCATGATTTGCATGTTTTTATTTGAAACCTCTATCACCCATTATATAGCATTTTCCTGTAATACTAGGCTGTAGCCAGGCAAAGAGAATGAGGAAGCTGTGGAGAGGCAATCAGATATTTAAAAGGCTGGGGCACAGGGATCCCCATCTAGAAGATTTTGATAAGCTGGATACAATTTTGTACAATTGGAAAATTTAGAAGGAGATTGGTAAGAGATACATGTCTGTGTGCAGATTGTAGCGTGAAGGCTGTAAGTGAATGTAAGCGTGCATTATTCATCCCTCAGAGGTGCTTACCTGCCTGCTTTTTGCCTCCATTCTCAAGGAAGATGCATCTGCAAGAGAGAACTGAGGCAGGAAAACAAGAGGAAGGAAGAACTGGTGAAAAAACATGCGTGGTGCAGTAAGAAGTAGCATAGAGTCCTGAATTGTTGTGGGGGTAAGGGAAGGAAGGATGGGAAATAGATGTCAATGAAATAAAGATTATAGATTGTGTTTAGTGGGGTAGAATGGAGTCAGAAGCACAAGAAAAACAGACATAGTCCAAAAAGGAAGAAGAAAATATTTTATTTCTTGGTGTCTGCTGTCTAAGAGGGGGGAAAAAAGGAGGCAATACAGTAAACCAAGGGGAGGCAGATATTTACCTCTGAAGGCAGGGAAAAGTTAGCTTTATGTATGGGGAAGCTATTCCTGGCAAGAGATAGAATGGAAGTGTATTGTAAGTTAAGGACAGAAAGGAGAGATACATGGATGTTTTGGTAAAATGCTGGAGTCATGCAGTTGTTAATGCACAACCATTAATTCACAGGACTGTTAGGGGATTGAGCAGATGGGATTTTGCAAGTCCCACTGTATCCGTCAACCTAGAGAAAGTCAACTGCCGTGCAGCATACATCTATATTGCATAAGTATAGCAAAACAAATCTTGCAATACTTATGCATCTCTCACCTAGAAGTTAGTTTTCACTATGATTTGAATGACTCTGCTGAAGTTGTTGCTTATGGCACCCATCTTAAAGTTATGAGTAAATGACTAAACAGAAAAGAAATCGTCCCTTTAATAGCTTGAATAAAGCTGTTGTACCATTACTGTTACTGTGTCTCTCAAGTCCTTTTTAGTCGAGCAACTGCAGTACTTATGCTCCAATTTACAAGGGATGGGATTAGGTTTTCTTTTTACTTATTCTTTCTGCCTTTCTCGAGCTGGAGGACTGAATTTACTGGCTCTGATGAATCAAAAATGCATCCAGTATTAACATCTGCCTAGCTGCTTCTTTTCCCCCCTGTGATAGGACCTTGGGTTGCCCAGAGCCTTGAAGTGGAACTTCCCTCACCTTTTCCTTTGAAGTGAGCATAACAAAAGACATCAAACGACTCCCAGTCTTTAAAGCTAAGTGTATTAGAGCACAAACTAATAAGCTAGAATAAGGTGGCTGTTAAGAGACAGAAAATGCAGATCTGCTGAGACAGATGAAATGAGAGTATCTAGACCAAAAATTATTCTTTTGTTACTATGTGATTGTCTGGTGTTCCTTTTCTGCATCCTTCAATGAGTCCCATGATTTTCAGTGTCTTCTCGGTTGAATTAACTCTCAAATATCCCTCTGGGTTCTTAGGAAGTTTTCTTTCTTTCCATCATCTTCGGGCTGAAAAGAAACCTGCTCACTGCAGATAGCACATCCCTACTCCTCTTGGAGGTGTGCAGTTTGCTCTTTTCTGACTGGCTTCAGAGTTGGTTGTCTCTACCTGCCCTGTGCTCTGAAGCTTCATCCTGCAGAGCGTACAGAGATCGTCCGGGTAAAGGAGCAGTCTGCTGTTTCTCCAGAGAGTGGATACACCATCCTGTAGCCAGCACCATGCAGGAACACTTCTTCCCTACTGTCCACCTTGTCTTGCATTTTAAAGAAATGTAGTACGTAGTACATGCACAGTAAGCTTTACACTAAGAAACAACCACTGCTACCTTCTGTTACCTACACCCTCATGCAAGATGATGCTGCTTTTCAATAATTTTATGGAATATAGAGGTGGATGAAGTTAAGGTTTTGGAATGTGTTTAATGGTAAATCAGCCAGTTTACACAAGGTTGGGACATATCATCAGGGTGCTTAAGGGCATAAAGAAGGATAAAGGATAAAATGTCTAAAATCCTGGCACAAGTTAGAATATGTGTCCATAACATGCCCAGCATACAAGCCATGGAAGATGCTGATCTATGAAAAAAGAAGGAATGGCAGTAGCTAAAACAGAATTGATCAATGTGTGAATGGAAATTTGGAGGAAAAAAAAAAAGGAGAAGAAATAAGTGGAATAAAGGCCACAGAGTCCAAAAAAATATTTCACAACAAGATTTGAGAGAAGGATTACTCTAGCTACAGAGTTTTCCTAAGGTGATGTAAAAAAAATACATAGAGGGCAGAGAAAAATTCCTTTTTGACTGATGAGATTAAGAGAAGTAATTTAGGCAAGGACTTGGTATTTTCTAGTTTGAAGAAAAGATGATAGCCTGGTGAAATTAAAAAAGGAAAAAAGCATCAAAAGAAACACACAGTTTTGTCTCTTCAAAGTAGAAGTAAGGTTTGAGAGAAGATATAGTCGGATAACTGTGGAAAGGCGTAAAGGGATTTAAGATGCCAGCTATAACTACTTTAACAGATCACATAGATATTGAAGGTTGCTAGCAGCTCAGTAGAGACATGTGTAAGATTATGTGAGGTTTTAACTGCAATTTAAACAACCAGTGGATAAATTACGGTACACATTTCTGTGAGAACTTATTTATAGCCCATACAGTTTTTGAGTCTCTAGTGGTGCTGTCAACTTTCCAGCTCGGCTCACCCTCAAGAGGAGATTTTAACTGTGCTGATACTACTTTTCCAAATGTGAAACAAAGTCCCGTGTCTCTCCTGCAGGTAGCCTGTACTCTGCCTGCAGGAGCAAAACCCTGAGAGAATACCTTTTCCTAGCTTTCCCCCCAGCAGGACTCTATTCCACTTACCTTACTAATAACTTATGACAGATACAAATGTGTATCACTTTAATTCTGTATTGATGCTACACCCTCTCAGGCAGTTAACTACAATTTTAAAAATACCTGCCTAAATCTCATTGCATGCACTTCTGGTTCTTTACTTTCCTGTTGGAAAAACTTCACACCTTACTCCACACAGTAGAAATGCATCCCATAGAAAGCACCAACCACAATATATAACGTAATGCTTGCATTTGGAGTAGTGTAAGTCTGCACACCTTAGGCTTTTCCAGATCACTATTAAATCTCAGCTAGTAATACAAATTAACAGTCATAACTGTATTAATTTAATGAATATTATGAATTTCTCAAGTTCGTTGCAGCAACTGCCTTTGGCAGTGGGAATTTAACCTTAGCAGAATCATAAATGGAGTAGCAACAGTCTAGCTCCTTTTCAGAAGTCTATAAGGTATGCTATGGTTCAGAGAAGAAAAAAGCCCCCCAAAAGCTATTCATGTGCTTCCCTTCTCACGGGCCTCAGCCCGAGGATGTGCTTTGGCGAGCTTCCTCTTAACATGTCTGGGGCAGGCATTTGGACTGGGAAAGTGACAAGCACTGAACCCTCTGCTTGATTCAGCCTCTCAGCTGAGATCAGCTCCAGCCATAGCACTCTTCTCCTTTTCCAGCATGAAATCAGACAGATTAGTGTAAACCTTCAAAATTACCTATTTGCTTTGCGACGGGTGGCAGAGAAGAGGAATGCTCGTTTAGTCAGGCACTGATCGCAGTGGGGAAACAGCAGTTTGTTATTCCCCCTGAATGCAAAAGTGCATTTAATCTACCTCGAGAGGTGTTGGAGTGCTGCAGCGCCACAGTCACTGTAGACAGCCAGAAACGTGGGCTGCTGTTGAAAGTGGCAGTCCCACCCCTCCCTTTATGCTGGAAGTACTCTTCTCACCACTGTATGCTGAGTTGGGTTAGCAAACTGGAATTAATTTCCCAGTTGAAAATTAGGCTTTCATTAAATCTGGCTGAAAACTAACATGGAGAAAGAAGGTTGGTTTTTTTATTATTATTATTATTTTATCCACAGCTCCCTGTGGTTGTAGGAGTGCTAGCGCCTGCTCAAATGATGTAGATGAAGGGTTCCTTGCCATAGTTTGTGCTCACTTTCCTGGGACAGGATTTTCCCTGAGAGGTGTGGGCATTTTCAAAAGTCTAGAGGAGGAGCAGCCTCAACTACCCTGTATTCTAGTCTTCTCAGATCAGTTGAAGTAGCTGGTGTCTCTAGCAGGTTTTTTCTGTAAAACAGCAATATGCTTATGAGACTTGCTGAGCATGAGTCTTGTGTATGAAAGGAACAATTTACTAATTTAAGGTACCATCATTCTGAAGTGATTCTCCCCCTCTTCTGCTGTTTTATTAGTGACATTCGTCACTGTATTCTCTGCATAAATAAAGTGATTTAATACTGTACTTTGAAAAGCGGAATAGAATATTACGCTAATAAAAAAATTTGCATGATTTTTAAACTAGAAATGCTCTGTTTTCTTGAGCTAATACTCAACAATAGACTAGGTAATAATAATACACATACTTAATCATAGAATTCTTCATGCAGTAGGTTAAAGTAAACAAAAATCCTCTTGTTATTTCTCTGAGTTCTCTCATTTCCCTTCTGGACTGTACAGCAAAAAAAAAACAAACCCCACCAACATCAGAGATGCTGAAGGCAGAAAAAATAATATACATAATCAGTATTTTAATTTCAGGACGCAAGACTATATTTCCAGTGTAAACATTATATATCCCTTTTGTACTTTTAAAAACAAAATATGAAGATGTGCATGCAGGAGTGAAACAACCGTTTATATTAATGCTAATTAGCAAGAACAGGAAAGGAGTATTAATAATACATAGATAACAAATATATTTTAACTTAAGGCATTTGATGGCTAAAATTTGTTCTTGCTGCTTTCTGTTGGGGGAGTTTTCTTCTGATATGTCCAATCTCAGGAATGAAGTTCTAGTATTTATAAGGCAGTCCAATGGAAATCAAAATGAACTGAGATATATGAAATTGTTTACTAAGAGACCAAGTATAAGTTTTGAACTCTGTAGGGATTCACACAAAAAGAACCAAGCACCTTGTCTAATTCCTAGGTCCAGTTGATGAAGTTCACTCTCTTGTGAAGCAGTGAAGCAGAAATGAACCTCAGTTTTCAGAGCTATTTTTTCAGACTTTAATTTCTAACTGAGATTTAGTAGCCTGAGAAACGGAATGTCTTGTGCTGTTCATAAAAATGAAGATTAGACAGTTGGGGCCAGTCATCCTGCCATGTATGTGTCACACAGGGATTGGACATTACAAGCCTCTTCTATGTCAGGTTTTACCTAATCAGTTGTCCCATTCCACCTCGAAAACCTATCTTGTTAAAGCCATTTATTTCTACTTTCGTGATGTTTGTCAGATGCTATTCAGTAAGGAAAAAATGAAAACTATGCAGAGGGTACTAGCTGAGAAGACATGGTAAAGCAAGGAATTGTCCATCAAGATCTGCAGATTAGTGGAAATTTAAATAACAATGTATAAGTTTTTCCTTCCAGTAATCATATTCCATGCTGAAAAATACCCTCTGTCGGTCATATTTTTGTGCTTCTCAGTAAATCTTGCATCAAATTAGGTGTAGAAATATTACCGTGCATTTGGGATTTCACTTAGGATGTAACAGGAAAAGGAAGGTTTGCCTATAACATGTAGTAGTAGTAATGTAAATAAATAAGAATAATTTATAACTTCTGAAATAGTAAGGCTTGCTATTAACAAACTTTAAAAAGTCATCCTGAAATCTGGCTTTAGTAAAATGTAAAAAAATGTATTTTGCATTGTCAAGGATTTATTTTATTGTAACCAGTTAATATGGTATTGTTAAATGTTTTTATGAAGATCAAAGACTTAGCCTGTGGCATTACAAGAATATGTTAAAAGATTTCAAGGAAAATTAGAAAAACTCAGCAAACATTTTTATGGCACTGGTAACAGTGGTGGCATTACTCTGTGTGGTACTGTGAAATGCATTTTATGTTTTGTAGTTTTTTTACTATGATTTTATCTTTATTGATTCCTTCTTGCTTCAAGTTTCTTCTGTTTCTCCTAAGTTTAAAAAAAATACTTTGTGACAAATTACAAAACTGAGACAGATGTCTGTGTCTTCTCAAGCTATTTGGTTGTGATTACCATCTCACATACTTAAAATACATATTCTTTCAAAATAGCACAGACTTTCTTTTCTCAGTTAACATGTCTGCTCTGACTAGAGTGTGAACTATCTGACTATTCTGGATAATAAGTTGGTAATTTTTTTTGCACTCACCTACACAGTAGAGCAGAAGCTAGTGTTATGTACACAAGGTGCAGTTCATATGTTTAAATTCCTTTTTTTGGTTTTCTTTTTTTGTGGGTTTTTTGTTTGTTTGTTTTTTTACTGTAGTTGAAGGTTCATATCTTGTTAAGCTTGTGAATCTGGAAAGCTACAATCATCTGAGTATAGGCACCTTTATAACTTACTTCCAGATGCTGGCAAAATTTAGTATGCTGTTGGGCACCTTACTGTACCTGAGTCTTCTCTCTGTCAGCTTTCTTCCTTTCTGACTTGATGTATTGTGCCAGGAAAAGGATAATTTATTTGGTCTGGTTCCTGATGTGCTTTCGAGAAATTTGGCTTAACAGGAATGATTGATAATGTTTTTAATTTACTTGTTGACTTTGAAGAGCCACGTTCTATTCTTCCTCAAGGCATATGTCTTCACAGAGTTGTCAAGAGCCCAATACTCTCTGACTGGGTTCCTTTAGATATTCCACACTAAGAGGGTTTAATGTTTTAATTCCAAATGTACTTACTTGAAGATATTTGACGTTACACGGGATTTTGATTTAGTAGAGTGTTACTGCAGTGTACGGAAATCACAACACAAGCATAATATAGCAATTGCAATGCAGCTGATTTGCAATACAAATGTGATTCCCATTACTGCTCTCTATATGCTTACCATCATGATTGTGGGCATCCCCAGCTGTTTGGAATGCATGCATGGCTTGAAGCCAGCTCAAGCCCCTTGATGTCCTCATAGTTCGTTTTATTGGTTGTTCCTTCTTTCTACTCTGTGTTGAGCTGAGTTGCATATACGTTTCCCTCATGCTGGTCTGGCTTTCTCAGGAAGATAATACTTTCTAGTGATTAGTTAGGGAAGGCCATTTGCACAACCTGTTGACCCGCTCAACCAATATGGCTCGGCTCTATCTACAGCAAAGGCCACACTCCCATCCCCTTGGCACCGAGATGAGTTCAGCTTCCTTTACAGCAGCTGTGGCCACTCCTTAGAATCTCTTCAGAGCTTCATGAGCGTGTCAACTACACCCATCTCCTCTGAGCTTTCTTCCATTGCAGGGGTTTGTTGATCAGTTCTGTTGATTCAGGTAGAGATGCATTATATGAGTTTCTGCTTTGTTTTTTTTTCCTATTGGTTATGCTTTCAGCTTAGCAAAGGACTAGACACTGAACATTAAAATGCCCATTTTGCTATAAAGCTGTTGTACTAATTGAACTCCTGCACTTAGTAATGGAAATACAGATCCAAATTTGCAATGTGTTAATTCTGATAACATCTGTATTAAGGAAAGGCACATTAGGAAGGAGGAAAGCTCTTAAACAGAATTATTTCTCTATTTTTTCTGCTGTACCTGTTCAGATAGTTCACTCTTGAAGGTATGTTGCTAAATATGCATTTTGAAATATATGTTTGAATGGTACTAAAAAAATCCTAATTTGTAATAATTTTCCATTACTTTCTATACATAACACTAGTTTTTTAAAATATGCCTGGTCCTAAAGTTATCTTGCCACCCATAAGAAAAAAAAATAGAACTGGAGGTTCTAACATTTTTTTCTCCATTTTAAATTGTGAGGAAGAGTTAAACTTCAACTCTCCCTTAATTAAAATAATGACCAAAAATCAAATTGAGACATATGTAATCAATTTTCATTTAGAAAATGGTAAAACATAATAAAATATTAAGGATATTATAACATTTAATATTTTATTTATATTGGTATCAGAATTAATATTTTACTGTCTGTCAAAAGTAAGTGTATAATCATATTTTATTTATCAAACTGAATATTCCTGCTATAAAGAAAGGCATTATTATTTCTTTAAAAAAAATAGTGATGTTCCTGAAAACTGACATGTTTCAAGCATACTTCTAAAAAATGCTTTTTAATTTTCCATCAGATCATTGTTCTATCATCCTCTCATCAGAGTATCTGTGGAAAAAAAAAAGTTTTATATATCCTAGATGCACAGTGGTGTTTATGTTCACCACATACAGTAAAACAAGTGTAATTAAATTGGAGTTTCACTTGAACAAATACAGTGCAGACTAAACAAAAACTTATTTATTACTCTGAATTAATCATTTCAGTTGGCTCCTGACTGAATTGACGATATATCTTTATCTGAATGCCATTGATTTCATTCAATTGGGCATTATCTTGTTAATCAGGTTTGGGGGTTTTTGTTATTTTTTTTTTTTTATTTTAAACTACCTGTTTTATAATTTTAAGATACACTTGACTTTGCTCTTGTTTTTTTAGACTGTTTTTTGTATCTCTTTCAAAGTAGAAAAAGAAACTACAGACCAACAATTTACAACATACAGGAAGGAACAGAACATTCCTTTCCAAGTATCCAAGACTCTATTTAGCATGAAAAAAAAAAATTAAATGCTTATCAAATTGAAGTCAGTGTGAACTCATGTATTTCAATAATAGTTATAAATTCCTTTCTCTCAGCAGTGGGTCTGTAGTAAAAATGAGTTCAGCTCCTTTTAAATGTCATGATTATTGCCATAAAAAAGTTGGTTACTGAAAGTTTTGTTTTCAAGAAACCTTTATGATCAGTGAAGCTAGGGACTTTGAAAACCTATTTTTGCTTCCATTAAAAGGGGAATTGCAGGAACCCCAAAGTGTGGATTTTTTATTTTCTCATAATCTCATAGGATGCTCAACCATGAGCGAAACTGAGATGAACAAAAGTCTAGCTGTGCTTGTTCTTGTCTACAGGCTGAAATTAGTGTAAACAGATGAAAAATCATCACAGTAGGTAGCTTCAAGTTCTTTTATTTTCCTTCTTCTGACTTTGTAATGGAAGTCTCCTATATTCCAAACATGGTTACTAGGAATAACTAAATAAAATACAGAGTACTAACAATTCCTGTAATTGTCACAGTGCGTTTTATAATTTGCTCTATTAAGATACACGTTTAAAAAAAACCCAACAAAATACCCCTGCCTACCAAACTAACCAAACGATTCACATCAGCCTGTGTTTCAGAAAAACAAGTGAGCTTTTTAGGCGCCTTTGTGCAAACGTCCAGAGCTCTACAAAAATGAATTAATTTTTTTTTTTTTAATATTTGAAGGCAATCAGTCCCTTCCCCATACCTCTGCTTTGTATCCTTTAGTGATGAGTGATGGCTATCATGATATCCAAGAGAAAATGAAAGGGAAGTATATTCATTTCTAAACTATGGGATAATACATTAAAACTGACAATTCTGCCTTTGCTAATGTCATTACTGAATCCTTTAGTAGGACCATTACTGAGTATATAATAAATTAATCATTCTCTTCACTCCACCCACCTACACCTTAAGGAATTAGGTCCCAGTTCTGAAGGATCCTGAAACCTAGAATCTGCAAAAAAAAACTTGGAAGAAGATTAGGAGAAAGTGATATGTTGAAACAAAAATACCCGTGAAAAAAGGGATCGTTGCTTTTGATTAGTCTCCTAACCTTAATAATTTTGAATTTTCAGAAGTCCCAAGCAGTTTTGTTTGGTTTAGTTAGATGTACAAACAGGAAAAATAAAAAATGAGTGCTAGAAATCTAAGTTGCGCTGTTTTGTTTTGTTGTTAACTGCTAAAGACAACAGCAATGTGACCAGACAACAATGAAGGCTATCAGCATCTTGGACTGTACCAACAGAAGAAGATGCAGTAGGCCATGGAATTGACTATTCCACTTTACTGGACCATGTCTCAAATAAGGTATACAGTTTTGGGAGGCACAATTACATTGATAAACAAGTGCATTCCAAGGTGGTCAAGGTAGGCTGGAGACCTTACCCTGTGAGGAGAGACTGGGGGACCAGGGTTTGCTGAATCAGGAGAAGAGACAGCTGTAGAGGAACCTGCCCTTACATATGGGAAGGTCAACAAGAAGACAGAGGCAGACAGGAGAACAGAGGACCATGTTCGTGCACTGAAAAGTATGTATCTGACTTGGTATAAGAAAAAAAAAAACCACTGTGAGAATAATTAAGCATTGGATCAGAGTGTCCAGAGAAGTTGTCATATTTTTGTTATTGGAGGTCTTCAAAATGCAGCCGGATGAGGCCCTGAAACTTGGTCTGCATTTAGTGTTGACTCTGCTTTCAGCAGAAAGTTGGACTGGATGAACTCGTGAGTGACTATAATTTTAGGGCTATAATTTGCATTAATGTATTTACTGATAGTATTGAATTTAGCCCTTCAAGGCCAAAGTTACAAGTAGGCTTAAACTTTCTTTAGTTTGCATATCATTTTGTGTATATAGCAGGCAACTATTTCCTGTACTGGTGACCAGTTTTCATAAAGCTGGTAACTAAAACAAAAAATCCCGCCCCCCCCCTGAAAAATGTGAAGCATGGACCACTCAGTGCTGTTTGTGGAACATTTCTTGTCTAAAACCAGGCTGGATTGTGTTTCTGATGTCTAATTATTCAATCCAACAGCCAGTATAGAGAGCAGAGGAAATTTTGCTTTCTATCGAAGACTAACAAATTGCTTAGTGTGACTTTCAGGTTAGTCAGTTTACTTTTGAAAGGATGAGTGGCATTTTTTTCTTGTGCAGCAGTACAGAGAGCTAGTTTAGGTTAATTTAAAAGCTTGATGTTATAATCGGAGTTTGTAATTTTGCTAATATGCAGTCAAATTAGATAAGTAGCTCACATGTCTATCCGTTTAAGGTGACATGAATATTGAGGAGATAACTTATGAGTTGCCTTTGCCTGGAGGCAGAAATGGGAAGCCAAACCTTTGCGGTCTGGGTTGCTCTCTATGTAGACTCTCATTTTCTTTAATAAGTGGAAGGAGGGAGAATGTGCTGAAAGGATAGTCTTGTCTTCTGACAACTGACTAAGTAAATTACAGTGAAGCTGAAACCATCGTATCTATGTATTTTAATAAGAACTTCATAATCCTCTTCTGTAATGACTCCATATTTTTGCAGAGAGATACTATGATTAATAATAATCTTAGTGTCTGAAGTAATTTGGAATTACTCAGTTTATGTTCTGTATTTCTAAATTCCAACTGACATTTCAAGGTGAGTCGGGTAGATATAATTGGTTATTTTTTTTCTCTCAATATTTTTGATGAAAATTAGTGACTAGCATGATATGCAGTTTATGAAAGTTCCTTTTTCCTGCTAAAGTGGAAAAATACTAAATCTCACGTATGACCACATGTTAACACTGTACATTCTGCTTAGGTTTCAGCTAAGTCCTGGGAAGCTTGACTTCAGGTCCAGTGGACAGAGAAAGAACTGGTTATCTGTTATAAAATATATTTCTTTCCACTAGCAAAGAGTGAACTTTCCATACTGTCATTCGTCAAGAGACAAAGGAAATAGTAGGCATTTTTACTTCATTTTTGATATTCTTAGCATATATTCCTGAGCCAAAGTTTCAGTGTAGTAAACTAGATTTCATGGAAGAAAAGTAAATTAAGTTTGAAACTGTAATACTGCTATCTTATGCAGTCTTTATTGCAATACCTTACATTTCATGGAACAACCACAGTAACCTTCAAATCAAACTTAAAAAAAAATATAAATAAATCAACTTTGTCACTAAAGAGTCACACTGTATACAACCGTAAAGGTGTTCTTTCTTCAATATTGTTTTTCTTGTAAGTTTCATCTTCATTTCCAATTGCTTTTAGTTTTGGGTCAGTCTCATTCAAGTTTGGAACCTGAACCAACTATAAACATTTTTTTGTAATAATAGAATACTGAAGCATTCTCAATTTAAGAAAGGAAAACAAACAAACAAACAAACCAACAAAACCCCCAGATCCTTAGACAATTTAGCTATAGTTAACATTTTTCCTTAGCTATAGTTAACAATTTTCCTTCCTTATACATTAGTTTCTTGTTAGTTTTGAGACCATATCATGTAGCAATTTCCTTTTTATTTAATTTATGGATTAGCATTCTTAGATAAAATCTTATAGCTGGCTTTGGACTAATGGTAATGTAGAATCACAATTTACTATTTAGCCTCCATTTAACCAAGGCAGAACTGCATGTAAGGGTCAAAATTACAGGAAAGGATATTTGAGGTGCATACACAGAGTTTAGATACACACATGCTGGCAGATCAAAAAATAATATATAATTTGGGTTAAGTTCCAAATTATCAAATGCAGATATACTTCTAAAATTTCACCCCATAGCATGCAAATACTTTTTATCTTCCTTCCGTTGTGAGTGTACGTGCAGGAATAATACATCTTTCTTGAATGACATGTATATCCCATAGGATACGAATTTACATTGACTTTCAACTGACCTTGTAAGTTAGTTCTGTTCTTGTATAAAGGTTTGACTGAAAAATGGGTCATAACTATGATGTTTTACCTCAACTAGAGGGTCCTTTAAAAAAAAATATTGACTGACAGTTTAATTAGATACTCTGGGTGATCTACAAAGCATTATCATTCTCTCCTAATCTCTCTTGAAAAATGGTGACACATACTCAGATGGCTTTAAAAGTTTGTTTTACAAGTAGAAGATATGCACAACAGGAGCTATGAAGGCATATTTAAAAATGCAAAATCTCAAATTTTCCATGGGACAAAAATGAGTCTCCCTGAACCGCAAGAATAGAAGTTCACATGTTTTTATTTCTGAATACTGGGGCTTTTTCTACACACTTAAAATTAATCCACTATTATAAACAAAATTGTTAAAAATCTGAGATCCATCTTGTGGGAAATTACATGTCTTTTGAGATCATATTCATGCATGTAAATCCATGCTATTTTAGGCAAATTTTGACCACATTCTAAAAGTATTAAATAGTCAAAGACATAATGGTATGGAATGTGCATACACAACTAGAAGTTATGCTAGAAACTTGTGTGCTTTAGGTGACTTTTGAAATACTATAAATGACATAAAGAATCCACAGCTGCAGTTTGCTCTTGCTATGTTGTTGATGCACTCAGTTACAGTATTTGTCTCATGTTATATGCATGAGAACATTTTATATGCATGAAAAGCTTCACTCACATAGTCATGATTTAGACATTCGTTTCTCTTTTTTTTTTTGTATTTTTTTGGCATGAAGTTTTCCCCTTGACTTGGCTGTGCTGAAGGCTAAGCTCTCATGTGATTTTTCTTTTTATTTATTTTTTTTTCCAAAATAGCCAGTTGTTTACTGTTAAGAAGTAAATTATTAAAAATAGTCTTTGTTGTTTTTATATACATATATATATGTATATTATTGCTTCGTACAGTAGTGGCTGCATTGCAGTGCTCCTGGACTTTTTATATCTAACCAAGTGTCTTCACGCAAGGATCAGGTTCTGGAAAGTTTTACACCTATTTTAGATGTGCAAAACATACTTATTTACTTCTTCAAGTCCTGATACAGAAAACACTTACAGCAACTTTAAGCAACTCTCGCTAATAGTATTGTTCATATCCTGTTTATCTTTACAATGCTTGTTCTGAGTGGATTCAGGACTTCTCTTTTAGGATTTACTAATTCTGACTGTGAGCAGCTTCATTTACCTGATATGACTTATGTTGATGATCTCAACTGCAAATCCTTAGCAGAATAACTGCCAGTGACTTTAACTATTAGTTTTGACTGAGGAAGTGTGTGGCCACCAAATCAATAATTAGTATGAAGCCATTACCCCCTATAATTTGTTTTTGAAGTTCCTTCTTAGCTAAATGGGGCTACAATTAAGCAGTTCAAATACAGCTATATTTGTCATTATCTTAGTACATTTAAAGTCCAATTTTACTATACAATTGAAGCAGTAGGAGATGTGAAATAGTGATACAACAAAATAAGTAATTTTTCATGACTGAAATGTTTGGTGCACTTGACTTCTTATGCTTAACTGATGTGTTTGTGTGACAGAACAGTAACACACAAACTGTATTGCAAAAGCTTTTGTACTTTTTGTCCCAAAGAGTATATCAAGTTTTTTTCTAACATGTTAGTTTCATAAGAGACGACACTGGTTTTTTTTTTTTTT
>VXBJ01005293.1:0-91654 GCA_013400055.1 Nycticryphes semicollaris | reverse complement strand
CGAAGTCTTTCTTGACCATCCCCCCCCCCCCCATTTTTTTTTTTAATCAAAAATGTGTATTCATGTTTAGGTGTCTAAAAGCATGTAGTCCTAATGTCACATCACCTGCTGGCTATAAATATTCCATAAATAATTTTCCTTATTTAGGAAAGAGACTTCCTATTACATGAAAGTTTGAGATGTGAAATTCTTGCTTTTGCAAAATTTCCAAAAATATTTGAAAAGTTTAATCATTATATTTCATTTCAGGTCTTTGAACATTTCTAGTAATTGAAATGACGTACATTTTAACCGATTTGAAAAAGCATGTTTTGAATGAATAAACACATGATTATCAATTTTGATTGATGAAAAATAACATAATTTCAACATAATGAAATTTTTTGCAGTAAGAAGAATAATTCACTGGAATAACCTCCCAGTGACATTGTAGAGTCCCCATTGTTGGAAGTTTTCAAGATAAGATTGGATAAGATGTTAAATAATCTTACCTAGGCTCCCTTTCCCACAAAAAGTTGTACCAAATGACTTTTCAAGGTCCCTTTCAATTTGAGCTGTCCTATGATTCTATAACAACGCTAATTTTAAAAGAAAAAGGCTATTCCAGCAGGAAACTAATTGAAATTAGTCCTTACCCATGGAAAATATACAGTTTTGTTAAGTTTACACTTCCGATGGTTTATTTTTCCCAATAACTCTACACAGCTGGTTTGAGTTTTAACCCCAGCTCTACAATTTGCCCTGTAGTATAAAGCAAGTCAGTTTAATTATGATGCCACTATTCTTTATGATTTTTTTCCTAGAATGTTATGAAGTCTTGAAAGTATTCCACAAATACAAGCACCTGATAGAAATCATGGATGATAACACAAAGAGATGATGCTATTCTATTCTTCACCTTAAAAAGAGACATCTTTCTTTTCTCTATTGTCTCCATGTGTTTTATTGTAAGTGTGCCTTGCACTTCAAAGGCAAGGTTAATCATTATTCAGCCTTTTTACAGTAAAGTGAAAATTTTTGGAGACCATGTTTTGTAATGCTTAGGTAGAAGTATCAGCAACTAAACAGGCCTACAAGACAGAACAGTGCTCAGCTTCCTTTGCATAAGTACTTAACAAAAAAAAAAAAGAGGATATTAATGTGATATAGGTCAGTGAATTTTGCAATGGGAAGAGCCTTATCCTGCCAAGGGAAAAGTCAGTGTATAAGAAATTTCTGTATAGATCCCTATGAGGAAATGAGCTAGAATAAGGATTTAGTAGTTTGTAACATGAAGGAAGGTTTCTTATATGAAAAAAGAAATTACATTTTTTTTAATTAAGAAAAGCACATTATGACTGATAGCTGCAAAACACAGAATCATAAAATGATGTGAGTTGGTAGGGACCTTTAAAGGTCACCTAGTCCAACCCCCCTGCAATAAGCAGGAACATCTTTGACTAGATCAGGTTGCTCAGAGCTCCATCCAACCTGAATTTGAGTGTTTTCAGGGATAGGCGATTTACCACCTCTATGGGCAACTTGTGCCACTGTTTCACCACCCTCATTGTAAAACATTTCTTCCTTGTATCTAGTCTAAGTCTACTCTCTTAGTTTAAACCCATTACCCCTTGTCCTATTGCAATAGGCCTTGCTAAAAAGTTTGTCCCCGTGTGTCCTGTAGGTCCTCTGCAATAAGAACGCCTAGAGCCTTCTCTTCTCCAGGATGAACAAACCCAACTCGCAGCCTGGCCTCATAGAAGAGGTGTTCCAGCCCTCTGATCATTTTTGTTGTCCTCCTCTGGATGTACTTGGACAGGTCTATGTTGTTCCTGGAGATGGATACAGTAGTGCAGGTTGGGTCTCATGAGAGCACAGTAGAGAGGCAGAATCACCTCGACCTGATGGCCATGCTGCTTTTGATGCATCCCAGGATTCGGTTGGCTTTCTGGGCTGCAAGCACACATTGCTGGCTCATGTCCAACCTTTCATGCTGAGCACCACTTAACTTGGTGTCATCTGCAAACTTCCTGAGACTGCACTTCATCCTACTATGTCATTGCTGTAAATATTAAACAGTAGTACTGGTCCCAGTAAGGACCCCTGAGGAATACCACTTGTCACCAATCTCCATTTGGACATTGAGCCATTGACTGCTACCATCTGGTTGTGGCCATCTAACCAATTTTTCATCCACTGAGCAATCCTTCCATCAACTCCATCTGTCTCCAATTTAGAGAGAAGGATATTTGGGGGCACTGTGTCAAAGGCCGTAGAGAAATCCAGATAGACATTTGTCCCTTCTGTTGTCCACTGATGTAGTCACTCCCTCATAGGAGGCCGTGAAGTTGGTCAGGCAGGACTTAGGCTTTGTGAAGCCATGCTGGCTGTATCAAATCACATCCCTATTCTTCAGGTGCCTTAGCAAGGCTTCTAGAAGGATCTGCTCCCAGGAACAGAGAGGAGTCTGACAGGTCAGTGAATGTAATAATAATCTGTGAATATTCAGAATAATCATCACTTTCTTATATCACTACACATGTTTTTATATTCTGCAAGTCAGTGATTACTGTATCTCTGGTTTTGAGTTGATGCTTTTCTTAGTGAGTCTCACAAATCCTAATCCACATGATTGCCAGGATTAGGGAGTCTGCTAGAGGACATGAACATAGTCTGGCGAGTTGGTTGGCAAGTCATGGCTAATTTTGTATAGAAACCAGGTTATCAGAAGGAAGATGTGAACCCAGGTTTTATATCAATATTATCCTTCCTTGCGGCAGAGACAAGCCTGAAGACAAGGAAGTCCTTGGTGGCCCACACTAAAGATGTAGGCTAACAGCAGATCCTGTTGCTTTTATTGTGGAATAGTTGAACAGTAAAATTACTATTTCTGAGAACACACTTATAAGAATGAGATCAGTCATGAGTCTACAGAATTAAATCAATGCTTTTTAGAAGATGCAAAGTTTGATTTATGATGTCTCAAGGTCTTGATAAAATCTAGTCCTCAACCATGGAACTGAGGATACAACTTAGAATTGTTAACAATGTCGGTTGAAGCCTTGCTAACTTTTAACTGAGAAGTAAGGATGAAATATATAGCAATGAGTCTTCTATGTTTTGTGGGAAAATACATTGCTATTATAAACACATTTTCTCTTCATCTGTGAAGTTTGAATTTTTAGAAAATGGATGTAGTAAAAAAGGTGTGACTCAGCTGATGATAAAATTCAGGAGTTTCTTTTAATTTCTAGTTAATGCAAATTCTCCCCACAGCACAAAAAAACATTGCAGCCTGTCATTTCAATGATTAATTCTGAAAAACGTCCAAATACATTATAACAAATATGATGATTTTACTGGAGCTGTTACAAATTTTTTTTGTTAAAGAAATTGCCAAGAAAATGAAATTTATGCTTAATGTTGTGCAAACTTATATACAGTTAAGAAACATTGGAATTCAGCCCCCCCTTTTTTTCTACTACTGTAAATGTTTAGGTTTTCCTTTAATACATGCTTAAAAGTAGATTAAAATGGCTAACTGTATTTTGAAAATTCTGTAAGCACTCTGTAAGCTTTCTTATTTGTTAAATTAGATTAATTGTTTTTGGTATCTCCTAACATGCCTAAAACACATTAAAAAAAAGAAAAAACATAAAGCTGGATGAGAACTGGAAAATTAATCCAGTTCCTTTTCTACTTGCAGCAACATCACGAAACCTGTGTCTTTCCTCACAGACTTTTATCTTTTTCTTTGGGAAAATAACAGCCTTACCAGTCTGTTCTTCAGCTTTGCTACCTCAGCTGTTGAAAGTTTTTTTCCTAATGCCTAACATGGATCCTTCTTCTTATATCTCAATGTCCATTACTTAGTGGTTTATGCAGATTTTTCCTATCCTCTTTGTAATGTCCCCTTACGTACTTGAACCTAGTTCATACTCTCTTCTTTTTTAGGTCATGATTTCTAGACCTCTGATCTTTCTCTTCTGCATCCTCTTAATCTGGGTTACAGCACTTCATCTTTCTTGAGGTAGTGTTTGAAACTGGGTACAGTATTTCATATGAGTAAAGTGCAAAGATTCATTTATCTTTCAAACCTCTATACATTCCAGCAGGGCATTGAATTACTTTTTGTTGTAGCATAAGAACATTATTCATTCATATTCCTCTCTTTGTCCACTGCAATCCTAGATTCTCTGCTGTACCTCATGAATCCAGCTGTACCTCAGTTCACAGTTGTGCTATTTATTTTTCGTACGTGTTATACCATTTATTTTTATGAATTCAATTTCTTTCCTTTCACATCGCTTCTCTAATTGGCCAAGATCACTTTGAATTTGTAGTTTGTCCTCCAGCATACTCCTGGCTTTTTGTCATAAGCAGATTTACTTAAATGATCATTAATATGAAAATTCAACTGCAGTAGAAAGGACACACTGCAGAATTATGTTCAATACATTCTTCCATTTTGCTTTGTGATTGCAGATAAATATTTTCTGGATATAGTTATCTAATGATTTTTGCTATACACCAATAAACAACTTTATTGGTGCCATGCTTCCTCAATTGCTTATGTGACTGTCACCTGAAAAAATGTTACAAACCGTACGAAAGTAAAAAATGTGTCACATCTACACTGTGAAGGTTCTTGAGGTCTAGTGAAAAGTAAACTGCTCCCATGTACAGGTTAATCAAGATGTAGAGATAAACTGAACCTTCATTTCATCTTTCTCCTTCCTGTCATTTTCTCCTCTCTGCTTTTTCCTTGTCTCTCTGTCTTTTGGTCAGAATCCAGAAGGATATAGAACTGTGAGTTTTAACTGTTACCTATTTTAATATTTTTAAAAATAATGGAATTGGTATATAGCATTCAGCTTGAACAGCATTTTTACTAAGTACTTGCCAAGAAATAATGAAGAGAAAAAGTTTTAGTCAAGGCATTATTATTTTCCCCCATTAGCTATTTTTAAGCAATATAATGGACTGAGAATCCTCAAAAGTCGTTGCTGGTCTAGTCTTATTTTTTTCAACCATTTTCTGCTGCAATTTGCCTTGAAATATCCACTTTATGCAAAATTCCTGTAGTGAGACAACCACCACCCCCTCATCCAAACATGCATTTTTGTCATCCTCTCTATTCTGACAGTAAGATTTTCATCTTCCTTTCAGTGTATGGTTTGCCTCATTAATTCTGTTGGGAGCCTATGGGGATGTTGACATTCGTCAGAAATCAATAATTTGGACAATATAAAGTAGTAACAGTGTGTGGCTACATTTTTGTTTTCCTGCCATGGGGTTAGTCCTCTGAAAGATTTGTTGAATAACCCCACTAATTTATTATCCCTGTGAGCTGTTCTATTCTAAAGCATTACTAACCGTTGCCAAGGATTTCCCCATCAATATTACACAGTTACATATGTTCAAATTGAAAGGTACATACTAAAAAGCCAGCATGCTATTTTGTGTCATGATTTCAGAAGATTGCATACAAACATTGAAGACAGGGGAAATATGAACTCCATGTGTCTCTCTGCTAGGGTTGGGTTGTGGCATCTTTATAGAGGATGAGCTGCTGGAGTTTGTAAGAAAATATGTGCTGTCCTTAATGTGTCTGTTCTCGTATTTCTGTCCACACAACTTTTCTATGTCACAGCTTTCACTGAGCTTTAAGTACATATTTGTATTGGTGTCTTTTACAATATTTCAACCAGAATAACTTTCTTGGGCACAAATATGTTGGGGTTATTTTTTGTCGGTTTTTTGTTTGTTTTGGTTTGGTTTTTTTTAAGCCTGTTTATATTGCTTTTGTCCAAAATAAAACAAAAAAGAATAAAATCTGTCTTTTCTGAGGGATTCAAATAGCTTTTAGATGTAGGCAATCATGAAAGTTTTTATATGGATAGATGTTTCTAGGTAAATTTTTTAAAAAAAACTATCAAATTTAATACTCTGCTGGCACCTTTTGCAAAAAGCACCAGATAAAGGAATGCCTTGCTGGCCACAAGAAAAAAAAAATCAAAACACACATGCATACACACAAACAGTTGGTGAGAAATTATATATTATTAAAAGTGAGAGTACAACCCAGTTTTCCTTGACATTTCTTTAAGCTATACTTAAATCTTTGAGCAAGGCAGGAAAGCAGTGGCTTTTCATAAAACTGATTGCATCTGTTTATTCATTTAGAATAAGCTCTTGCTTTAGTCCAAAACATACAAGCTGTAGCAATATAAGTTGCATTCAATTTTGTCTCAATGAATATATTATCAGCACTATTATTAACTTTTCCCCCCTCAGAGCAAGGAATTGTTTCGTTGAATTCTTTTCCAGTGCACTCAGGGCTGAAAGTGGTTCCTTTTCTATGTGCAGATATGATTTGTTCTGCTTATTTTTTTAGTTTGTAATTATGGCAAAAATTGCAGTGGAATCACGTTTTAATGCTCTTTTAGTTACTCTGGTGATCTAGATTGCCCAGTTCTTTCAAGAAGAACATCTCAACTCTTCTTTCTGTTTCTAACCACTCAGTGTCAAATACATTTCATCAATGTGCTCTTATTTATTGTGTGGTCATTAAGGAAAGTATCTAATCAGATCTATTCCAATTTTGACTTTGAAATAAATTAGGGGTAAGCCTGCTACTTTTTTCAGTATTTTGTCAGTTCTGTTGCACTAATCCAAATTTCACCAACATACATACCATTTGTTTCTGGTATCACAGTATCCTATTCTTTCTTGAACTCCAGGTAAATGACTACCTTTCTTTTCTCTAGAAGAGAAGGTATTATGTCGTAATTGCTATAAACTGCCCTTAGCAGCTCTATGTTGAGTCTTGCTTCAGTTTCCAATTACCTTCGTAGCCTTAGTATTAAGATTTTTCAGAAGTCTTATATTAGCATCTGAAGAAAAGCAACCAGAATAGGTTTTTTTCCTTTATGAAAATGGGTACTGCATGAAATGGAAATAGACAGTTTTCTGTATACCTAAAATTATACACAGTTGCATACCTTATATAACACTGGCATTTTGTATTACTATTATTAAGAATGCTCAACAATATGGTCTTTCTGGGACCAGCCAGTGTTAACATTGTTACACTTGCATTCCAAAACTGGGGGGCAGGGAGGAAGGTGATCATGTTGGTGCAAACCTGACCTTTATTTGTTGTTTGCAATTGGCAAATTATACTTTTGTCGACAGTACAAAAATACAGAAAGAATTCTAATGAGAAACATGAATTATTTACTAACAGGGGCTTTGTAAATCCCCAAGCTACAAGACATGAATAAATAAGGGTTATTGAAAATAATTTCACTGTTACATCATTATTGGTTTCTGTTCATCCTACATCCTATGCTGAATGCTGTCTGTTTCACAGAAGTGTTTTTTATTTTGTTTTATTTTACAAAAATTTTATTGCAAATGCAAATTGCTAGGTAGATCTGTAAAATATACGCTCATATAAAGATATATGCATCTCAAAAAAGCTAGAAAAGATAATCCAGTTCATGGAATGGAAGATGGCATTTTAAACATTCTTGTTTCGTCGTTTGGTGTTTGTTTTCTTTTCAGCTGAGTGAGTAGAATTTCATTTTCAGGGATTTCCTCTCAATAAGGCTCTTACATTTTAAGGAATACATGTTTAATGAAGTATCATTCACTTCTGAAGGGGAGGGGGGAAAAAAGCCACCTTACCTTCTGGGTGTCTGGGTGACTTAGAAATTCTATTTCTTTTCTATATTCAAGCATCTCTGGAGAGAAAGAAAGCCTGAGAACCAAGAAGTATTTGGAGGAACAGCCATTACTTAAAGAAATGCAAAGTGATACAAGAAGTCAACCTTTGACACCAAAATTCTGCCTGAAATGGTGTCATGTAGAATACATTTAATCACTGTTGACTTGCTGGCTGACTTGTGTTATAGATTTATCTGTAAACCTCCTGAGATCTAGGCATAAATCATCAGTCAGAACTTATATCATTAGCTATTCTGTTAAAATAATTTTTTTCCTCGCAGTAACTTCTGACCTTGTAGTCAACTCAAACTCGAAATTCAGAATGACACACCAAACTGCCAGGTTTTTGAGTAGTTGTGTAGCTTCCATGCTGATGTCTATCTCAAGGGCACACAGACTGTTCAGAGTATAAATCCTTGATTTCTTCAATTTCAGACAAAAATGAGTTAGACACATGGTTCAATTTCAGCATTTTTGTGTAGCACATTTATGTATCATTAAAAATCTGACATTTGACAGCACATAGTTCATTGGTGCCACAGAAATTTCCAAACGTGTCAGAAAATATATCACATAAGTGATACGTATATGATAACTTAGCAAATGTTAACTTTTTGTTAACAGACTGGCAAGATTGCTACTGTATTTTCTTAAAAAAGAACAGAGCTATAAGAAATAAAATATATTGAAAGATTTATTAACTTCAGGTTTTTTCATTAGCAATAGAGAAAGATATATATGCATGATACGTTACACATATGTTCAAGGTGTTTTTAACACACATACACATTGGGGTTTTGCATAGTGAGTCTTCTTTCTATCCACAATCATTAAAAATTAATGAATTTGTGAACAGAGATTTGCTAAATCAAGATGTCCTCCTTGGGATTTTTAATGTACATTAAACGTACAATACACTACATGATGGTATAAATATATTTTTCTCTGTACACTTTAAAAATTATTGTTAGGAATGCTTCTTTTTCTGTGTATTTTTTCCTTAATTACATTAATATTAATTAAATTTTCTCTATGATCTTAATCTAAGTCTCACATGCATGAGAATGGACATTAGTTTATAATACCTCCTTGACTATGGACTTAATTAATATAGCACAGTAGTATATATGGGCAGGTTTTTCCATAATTATTTCTTTCCTTAAGATAGCTAAAACTTTCTTAATATTAAACATTGTAAGGACACATCTTTACATTTTCTCTTCATTGTCACTTATTCTGTATTTTGATCCTGCTTCCAATTATTGGTGATTTTATATTAAGAAAATCTTCTGGTTTTCAGATTTTTGCAACATTTTAAACTCTGATGTATGGTTATTGGTTTTTTTCAGAGTGTGGCTTAACTATAAGGAAATAGGATTTCTTGAACTTCTGTGGTGAAGTGCTTCATTTGTTTACAGTATCTGTCTTTGAAATAGTCCTGTGTTCCACATTAAAGATATCTGACGGTAACTTAAAATTACAAATAACCTTTGACATAGGTGCTATGGTGTTTAGCAACATCATTCTGTCCAAATTCATAAAGAAAATGAGTCTTTGCTATTATGGCTAATTTTTTTGGTCACGTTGTGGAGTAGAAGAGAAATGGTGCCCAGTGAACATGAGGTATCATTCCAGTACAACTAATAAGCAGGCACAAATGTGGTACTGATAACAGCATTTACGTGAACATCTTCAAGAATTTTGTTACATTCTCTCAACAGATACACTTCTGTGTTGTTTGCACTAATTTAAGGTCTCTTTCTCTCTTGCTTCCTCTAACTTTGTCGTTCAGTCTTGTAGCATGAAGTGCAGAGGAGCAGAGAAAGCCTAACCCACTAATTGATACAGATCCCCAGTTGTTCCTTTCCTTACTGGAAGTAGTTGAGTCTCCATTCCTGGAGGTATTGAGGACATGTAGACATGGTGCTTAGGAACAGGGTTTAGTGTTTAGTTTACAGTAAGAATTGATGATCTTAAGGGTCTCTTCCAACCTAAATGATTCTGTGATTTTGTGATCCTATGATTAAGGAGGAAGCAATGGAAACATTTCCTCTCTCCTTACAGGTTTTTTTTTATATACTGTAATAGTTACAGGAGGATGATATTAGTGACAGTTTTGAACTGAAAGACCATCTGACACATCATTTGGCTGGCATCAAAACAATGACTATTCAAACGACATGTTACTTAATTTCATTATCTTCAATTTGAGTTGCTTTAAGTCTTAATTATAGTAGGTAAGATTTTAGCTCATATACTAAAGCTCAGTCATATTTAGGGGAAGAATCATCCTTATGTTCATCTTGAGGGTTTACAGGGAAAGGTGAAATGTTCATAATTTCTTTTTGAATTCTAAGTTACAAATTGTCTTTTTCATTTATGATGCAGCTCGTTGTCACTAGGTCTCTTACTTTTTTTCTCAGATAAATTGTTTATAATATAACTTTAGAATTATTTATTTCGAAATGTGACTTTGGAAAGGGAGATTCTTCTATAAATATTTATGGGTAGGTATAACTTAATGAAAGAACAAACTTACGTATTTTT
Organism: Nycticryphes semicollaris; assembly: GCA_013400055.1. Classification (NCBI taxonomy): domain Eukaryota; kingdom Metazoa; phylum Chordata; class Aves; order Charadriiformes; family Rostratulidae; genus Nycticryphes; species Nycticryphes semicollaris. Next base: position 81,397 of record VXBJ01005293.1, on the reverse strand, counting down.
ACAGATGATCAAATGATTTTGTTTAAGGCTTTCCGTTGAGGCTAGTGAAGACATACTATGGTAATAAAATAATGAATTGGAGTAATTGTGTCCTATTGAAGTCTTTGCATGCTATTCTGTCAATAAATTCTCGACGTATTTCAACTTCAAGAATGTTTTCACGATATACACATTCTAAAAACAATTGTGATGTCCATCTTCCCAAAGGATCTGCATTCGATTGAAACCTCATTTAAGATACCACAGAACATGAATTCCAATATGTTGGAATTAATTATATTCAAATTAACTGATTTAAACCTCCAAAATATTCATAGTATGATTTTATAGCAGAAAATGCAGCATGTAGGTCAAATGCATAAAATTCTAAAGCAATATCTGAAAGAACAGCATAAAAGGTGGATAGCAGTATTTCGAAGATAATATTTCACTTGAAAAAATATGTAGCATTGTGTGATAGAACTAATGAATAAAACTATAATAATAAAGTCTNATCTGTTAAGATTTTTTTTTTCTACTGAGAGAGGTGATACTATGATAAGTTTGTGTCACAGAGCAATTTGCTGGAAAACAATTACAATTAAAATAAAAGGTGTAATCATGGAAATTTAAACTTGCTTTACTTTTATTTCAGTTATTTTCCTAAAGCAACAATATAATTTGTTTGAGAACGAGGAACATAATTCCTGCTAAGGAAAAGGACCATATTTAGATAGTGAGAAGTATGTTTGAAAAGACATTCATGAACTTACTTCAGACAGGCTCAGAAATGTTTAGATAACTCCTCAATTGTGTATAGACCCTCACTTACCTATGCACTCGTCTTTTACTGTGTCTAGTCAACTATCCTTTGTCTAAGACTGGATTTTCATAATGTTGGGCTTCGTGTAATAAAAATTTAGACTGTGATATTTCAGTGTAAACATCTAATGGCAAATTTCACTAGAGAGTCTTACTGCCTTGGAAGCTTCATTGTTGATACTGTTGCTGCCCAAACCCTTCAAGGGACAAATAATAATTCATTCGTCTGGACAACACACCCTATTCATAGAAATCACTTCATGCCTTAACGTTACATGAGATGCCAAACATCTTCCCTCAGCCTGTGGCACAGAGCACTGAGGGAGAATATTTTATTATTGAATAAATGCCAAATAAGTGTATCTTCTTCAAATACACTGCACTGCATTTAGTCTTGTGTATTAGAGTATAGTAACTTCCATATTCCTTTTCCCTGGTATCTGATAACTAAGTGAAGTTTAACTTGTATCCTTGTTAAGAAAGAAAAACCTGAAGTGGTGTTTCTATAGCTAGAATTACTACCAACAAGACCACACCTTGTTATTTAGAGGGTCCTTACCGGCACAGCCTTAAAGAAGGATTTTCCATTACGGTACTTTAGGTCTACTTCTCTCTATCTTCTCAATGTGTTCATTTTTATTGATTCTTTGCTGTCTTACAGGGCCATAATGATGGCTAGTAAATGATTTGTTGTTTGAAGAAATGCCTTGGTAGAATTACCTGTGGGCAATCCTTGCTCTTTCATTTTCACAACTTGGATATTCCACCAAGGGTCAGCAGGCCTCGATTATTATGGTGGATTTATAAAATTTGTATAAACATGTTGGAAAACAAAGGTAGCCATATCATGAAAACAAGGAAAGCCAAGAAATATGGCCATTTCTGTGCATGTGTATGAATCTCACCTGAGGTGGAAGCACATACACAGCACATCTGACTGAAACAGAAGCTAAATCTTTTGAGGTAATAGTAATAAAGGCACCTTTAAATTCCTGTATTTATACCTCTCTAGAATAATTAGTTCTTTTAATACGTGAGTTCCAATAGTCATTATTCTCCATGAAACTTTTTTCCATTGAAAACAGGACTCTGGCCTCCCAAGCCTTCCATTAATTAACCCTTAATTAGAAAGTTCTCTGTCAGTAGCTTCAGTTCTCCAAAAGTGGGCACCTACTGCCATTTTACATACCTTTGAATGTTGGAGGCAGCCACACAGGGTTGGTAGATCTATGGCAATTACAAGCGAGAGAGTTTTTAGAGCAGCAGCTGGAGGCTGGCTGGAGTCACAGAATTGTCAGAGTTGGAAGGGACCTCTAGAGATCATCTAGTCCAACTCCCCTGCTAAAGCAGGATTGCCTTTTGTTGCTAAAGCACATTACTCAGGACTGCATCCCAGGCTGGGATACCTTTGGAGACAGTGTCTGAAAACTGGAACTCAGTAACTGTGTTCAGGCAAGTGATTCTCATGCTTTGTGACTGAAATTAAATGCAGGGAAATAAAACCTGCTCAAAAAAACCCTGAACAACTTACATTGCTGGTCCAAAATGTTAGACTACTGATAATTTAATCATATATTTACAATTTCTTTTACAGTCTTCAAGTAATATAGAGAGGCCTGCTTTCCTTATTCCTGTAAAAAGAAAAATTAGACAAACATGGTGATAGAAAAGCATGCCAGGTACAGCTGGTATTTAGCAAAAATATAGTTTGGACAGTGTGGGAAAGCATGGGCACAGAATATATGTGTATAGTGAGATTCTTCATATATATTTGTACTTTTCTACTGCAAATTTTGTATGCCTTTCTGAAAATGTCAAACTGATTTGAATGATTTGTGGAGAAGATGAAACGAAGCTGAAGGACTGTAGGTTTGGGAAAAGGAGTTGGGGAGGAATACAGAAGGTTTCAGTTTGCAGTAAATGACATAAATGACCTTTAAAGTAGTCTTTGTATACATGGGGCTAGAGGAATGCTTTTCCAGGCCACCAGTACTCAACTACCTCAGGTCACAAAAATGCTAACATCCCTGGACTAGTTGCCTAATGCAGGTTTCATTATAGAAGTATATGTATGCGTGCCCATGTTGTGCATATGATGTGTAGTAAGTAATATAGTAAGATATTCTATTCAAACAATCCTGTTACTTGAAAGTTCACAAGAAGTGACTCATTCCTAACACGTTGTGCTAGCTTTTCTTCTTCCTTTGGGAAAATGGGAGAGATTTTCTGCTATCACTTCTTTAACTGAAGGTGGAATCCACAATGTGCTAAATGCTCCCTGCCTGAAAGCAGGCTAGGGGAATTGTCAAAAACAAAAAAAATGTTTTAAGGAGGTATGGATGGGTAAGGCTTTTGGAAGGCTTTAAATGATAACAGAAAAGGACCTTTATGGGTGAATTCGTGAATCATAGAATCATGTATGTTGGAATAGACTTTTAAGATCAAGTCCAACCATTAACCTAGCACTGCCAAGTCAACCACCAAATCATATCCCTAAATGCCACATCTACATGTCTTTTAAATACTTCCAGAGATGATGATCCAACCACTTCCTGAGCAGCTGGTTCAAATGCTTGACAACCATTTCAGTGAAGAAAATATTTCCTAATATCCACTCTAAACCTCCCCTGGTGCAACTTGAGGCTATTTGCTCTCATCCTATCACTTGTTAATTGGGAAAAGAGACAGATACCCACCTCACTACAGCCTCCTTTCAGTCAGAGAGTGAAACAAGTGACACTGGTATGAGACAGAAAACTTTTTTCAAACAGTAGTTTTACAAGATGTAGCCAATGTCCAAACAGATATAGGAATAGATACAGAGGTTGTATAGCAAAAGATTTAACAATGTAGGTAAGTGGTGATGCGTAGAGATTTTCTCAAATTTTGGAGTTGATAGTGACAACTTGAACTTGATGGTTGGTAGGCTGCTAAGAGAAATGACAGTGGAGGCTGTCATATTGAGTGAGATGTGGCCATATGTAGCAGAGAGCAAAAGAAATAAATGGGGGAAGAGGTGAAGACAAACAAATTCATTTTAGATTATGGCACAATGCAAAGAAAAGTACCCACTGCATCCAAATAGAAAACAGCTGCAAATGTTTATAAATGACAAATAAGAGAGAGAAATAGCAAAACGAATATGGTTTGATTGTTTGCTAACGCTAAAGGTGAGATTTTGCAGCACATTCACTTTGCTGTCACACAGGATGCTGCCAAAAGAAATAGTCCTTCTCTGGCTCCCTTTTCTCCAGCAGCATGTTCTTGAGCTTTCCTGCAAATCACTGCTGGTTCTTGTCTGTTTTAAGTAATTATAATCCTTTTTTTTTTTTTTTTTTCACCTGTCTAGTTTCAGTTGGTTGAATCAGCAGTTGCAGTATTGCTAGATTCGTCTTCAGACAGGGGGTCTATAATGGTAGGATGCTGGGGAAGGGTGGGACCATTCTACTTAGTGGCAGCCTGCAATTTGGTTCACTTAAACCTGTGCTGGGCAATTACACTCCAAAGTAATCAGAAATCTCTTTCTCTCCTCTCAGATGTATGTGCTTTTTAGACACAGATCGTATGTTTCTCTATACCTTTTACTACAGGTTGTAGCCATTACAGAGAACTTCGGGTCCTCTGGGATGCTGAATTATTTTATAGCCTGATGTTTGGATTTTGTTTCTAAGTCCTCCAACAGATCTAGCCAGGTAAATGTTCCCTGCAAACTTTTCTTGTGCAGCGGTAGTTGCAAGACTGAAAAAATCCACAAAATCCACACATAAACAGTAAAATCTGTTTGCTTTCATGACTCTTGATTAGGACCATGTATGATGGTAATCAAAGATTTTAGGCTGGGGATTGACTCTAAAATGTATTTGTTCCAAGTATAGCATATCATGTCAAAATCACCTCCATTTTTAAAAGATGTAAATTCATCTTATGTGATGTACTGTGTGCTGGGGATAGCTATAATGAGTGTAAGCACTCTGATTGTAGAATGAAACATTGGATTTGGAAGTGCTGCTGCTGACTACATAACCGGATTAGTTCTGTGGAGAAGAAATAAAGTAAGGGCACAAACAATGTTTATTAATTAAAAAATAAATATATTAAGGGATTTGTTAATTCTCATACTCCTGCCTACTCTAATGGCCAACCTCACCTCCTGAAGCTATTCTTAAGTACTCTGATCTTCTTGGAATACATACATACACTATATCCGTGGATTTAATATAGCAGCACTGCATAAATTCCAAAAGAGAGATTATTACAATGACTATTTAAATTAGTGGACTCCAAATTCAATTACTGAATAGAGTGGCCAATTTGTACCATTAAAGTCTTATGATCAAAAAGAAGTTACAGTGTTTCTACACTACATAATTTAACCTCTGCATCTGTGAAAGAACTAAAAATAAAAGAAAAGCAAAAAAGCCCCAAGCCTCCCCAATCCTAAGAAATAACGTTTTTTAATTCCAAAGAGAGGAAACCATTCTCTTTCTTCATTTCAGCTAGGCCATAACTTCAGTTTACAAGTCTCTTACTACCTGGAATCTGAAAAATAAGGAAACGACAAAAAGAAAACAAGAACAACAAAACATAATTTCTTTCCTGCTCTGAAGAAATGTTGGAAAGAAACATTTTTTTGTGACTTAAAAAATACAGTGACAATGGTATTAGTTGCGCTCCACTCTTTTCACTACTTAGAGGATCAGAAAGAAATGCTTTTAATAAAAACATTGAAGGCACAAATGAGACTTGTCCATAAAAAATCTTGAAAAATCAGGGCAAATAACTTATTTATTGTTCATGCTCCCACACACGTCTTTACTATCAAAGAAGTGAAAAAAGGTGGCAATATAAAAATATTTTCTTTAAAAAGAGTAAATATCATGCATAAACACAACAATGTCTTCTCGTAATGAGATATATAGGCTAACTACTTCAGATGAGACTCGAATCAACTTCATCTTTAATAAGAGGAAATGAAGTTATACATCAAATAAATATCTTAGGCAATCAGACATTCTTATAGTTAAAAAAAAAAAAAAAGTATTTTTAAAAATTAACACCTAAAGAGCTTATTTTTGAGCAGCTTCCAAGCTTCCTAAAATTTAATTTGCATGTATCATTTGTATATGATATTTTGCTTTATCTCAGTGCTAACTCTTAATGTTGGACAGGCTCAAGTCTGAATTTAAAAATTTGAAACCATAGGTTCAAATGCAATCTGTTTCATAAAGTGACTGATGTGAAATACTTGCACCTTGCCAAAGTTACATCACCTTTCTTTCTGTGTCTTGGATATCTTGTATTACATTTACAAACAGAAAGTTGAGCTCTTTATCTTCATATCTGACCACTATTTTCTCCATTTTTTTTTCTCTTTATCTTTCTTGCTTTGTTGTTTTGCGTTGCATTGCCAGTTCCCCATGACCAACATTCCAGCCATGGTTCTTACTCCTCCTCTGTATCTCATGTAAATATTTTTCTTTTAGTTTCTGTTGGAAGGTAATGTTTATAACGTAATCTACCAAATGTCCAGCCATATGAGCTTGAAGGAAACCAAGCAGCCTTTCATAAGAAGCATTTGCAATTGTCAAGGTCATGTCAAAAACAATCTTTCTGGAACATTCCTATTATCAAGCATCACAAATTCCAGAGAAAAAAATACTTCATTGCATTTTTGTCTGCAGATGTCTAAATATAGGTAGACATGTGGGATCTATGATGACATTTTACAATAGAAGATAAAATAGAAGATGATAGAAAATATATTTGGTAAGCAGGACAAAGGAAATGAAAACAGAAAAGCATTCCAATATAGATATATGAATTCTGCTAAGTGAGGATAGAAAAGTAGAGTAGTGCTTCTATCACTGCAAACTAGTCTGAAACAAACAAACAAAAAATTAAACTGTATGCATTTGCAGTAAAGAGAAAAGAATCTACACAGAATGGTCTATAAAACAGATTTCTTATTTCTGCTTTGTGTGTATCTAAGCACATAACTTATCTGGCACTTCCAACAATTCAAAAAATGTAATTGTTTTCCTGAATGAAATATTAAAGTTAATTTCTGAATTGGAAAGTGATAAAGTATCACTATTTGTACTTAAGACTTAAATATATAATTGTTACAGTCGCTAGGCTTGTACGTTCTTTTCATGTGCTTGCAAGGGGATTCCTCTTGTCTGAAAAAGCCAAGATGAAGATTGCTTTATCAGGCATTGATTTAAAGATTTCCTTGTTTCTCTTTCTAATGTATGGATCTCAAATATTAATTAGCCATCGTTCAAAACTATATGCACAAGTAAGTAAAACACTTTTAAATTAAGGTTATTTGCCATTTTAAAGATGTAGAATTTGTGGTTTTGTTTTTATTTTCCATATATATATGTGTGTGTGTGTGTATATATATGATCCTGAGAATATCGCTGCATTTAATACAGCAAACAGGTCCAGACTTGAGCCACCCTGGTAGTTAAACTATACCATGATAATGATGGTGATGATNTAATAATAATGATAATGTATATAAAATAGGCAATATTATATATAATGAATATATATTTTATATAATTATATTAATAATAATCATTTCAGTGGAAGATTCCGTTATTCTTGCTATGCTTACAAGCAATTTTTCATAGCAGCCAGTTTCTTCAGAACCTACAGTCTTACTCATATCTTCTCATTGCATGTGACTATGCAAGACACTTATGCAGAGAAATTAGTAAAATTGAAATAGTAAAGAAATATGTTCTACTGTCTGAAAACACCTGCAGCAGCTGCTTATATCTATCATTATGTAAAATGTGCTGAAGTCACCAAATTCATTTGTTAGAACAGCAGTAATTATTTTCACTCATGTCGTGCAATTCATCTGCAGTCTTGAGACCCTCCTTTCATTGGTAAATTTACATTACAAAGCATAACAGCTTCAGAAAATGAGAACTCCTACTTCATAACATGGTATTAAGCATCCTTAGTGGACAACAAACTGATATTTCCCCGTTCTCAGTGAATAACTTGTCTATTTGCATGTGAAGAAGTAGAGTATGTTTAGTGAAATACATAATATGTTGCCTATATTGGGTTCTGTTTGCTTCAGAGTGATGGAAGTAACACATGGGAATATTTGTTAAAAATTCTATCGTTTGGGTGTGTTGGATTTTTAGCACTTATCCCAATTAATGCAAAATTTTTTGGTAATTTAAAAGAAAAGTGAATAATTTAAAATATGCAAAGCTAAACCTAAATATAGGATCCTGACAGGGTTGGCCTGCTTTTTTTTTTTTTATAGTGTTTAATACAGAGTTCTTGTTTCATTTTTTTTATTTCAGACTGCTTCTTTATTTAAATATGACAGTACTTTTAGAGGGGGAAATATAGTACATTTATTAAATTTCCTTTCTATATATATATTTCTATTAAATATCTCTAGCACAGAAGGATAAAATTAATTGTGATAGTAAATTAGGCATCTGCTTATATGATGCAGATGTGAGAAGGGTGGGAAAGGAAAACATTTTAGCAGCTCTGTTTAAATAATCCTTAACAAATTCAAGGCATTATGTCGCCTTTACCCTGATAATCTATTATTGCAGAATAATTATTCCAAGATGTGATTTTAATTAATGAAAAAAATATTATTCCTAAAGTATATGTCCCTTTTAAAATAACAAATGTTAACAAAGATGAGTGAGACAGAGGATTTTTTGTCAAAGGTATAGATCTGGGGTTGGTTCACAGGAGTTTTTAATTTCACAAACAAGAAGGGAACAAAACCCTACATCTCTTTTGGTCTTGCTCAGTCTAGCAGACGTTTACATTATTGTAAATAAGATCAGATTTTGAGCCTTTGCTTTTATAGACATTTATTCTCTAGCATTGTTGTATGCTATTGAGTAACCTCATCTATGGGGAGATGCAAGCCAGGCCACTGTGAAAGAATTACTGCAGCACCAGGTACTTCTGCTTCTGGGTTCTTGTTTTCTTGGGGTTGGGTGTGTTTTTTGGGTTTTTTTTTGAGACCATCTGCAATAATCATTTAAAGGCAAGTTGAGTGCTCAATCAGCACTCTAATGCCAAGCTGTGTGATGTGAGCTTGCCTCTTGATATAGGAATATGAAGGGAAATATGAGAATAGGTTTTTTTTCTGATTTTGACTGATTTAGGACAATTTTTCTTAGATGTGAGGGTTCTGATAAGTCATTGTCAAGCCTTCAGAAATGGTTTTGAGCTGTTCTGTAAAGACAGGGAAAGGCTTCTTGTTGTTTCTTTACACTTCTTATTAGTAAGCTATAGCTTGATTTTATTTGTTTCTATAATGATAAGAGTTGTGTTATTGTTATGGCTTAGGAAAAGGAAATAATGCTATCATATGAAGGAGCAGACTATAAATGGCAGATTTAGCATAAATGAGTAGTTTGTCTTCATAAAGAAAAAAGAAGTATTGTATAGGGAGTTTGTTAGAGCTTTGGGGTTACATTGACATTGTTGCAGTAATGCCAGTATTGAGCATACAATGCCGCTCTCTGTCACCCTTTGTTGTTTTGATCCTGTAGTCTAAATAACAGGGTGTGGCTTTCAAAGTATGGTTGAGTCCTACAATTAGTCCATAAGAAGAAATAAACACTTTCAGCAGTGTTCAGTGCTGGTCTTGAACTTCTAGAAAAGGGGACTTGGTGTGGGGAACGCCTTTGGTAAATATTTCACTACTATATTAAGAATGTCTTGTGGTACTTACCTGCTGATTGATATTAGAACAGGCTGATGAACTTTCACTCACGTTTGAGTGTTTGCTTCTGGGACTCTTTGCTGTAGTCTTTACTTTGACTATGATGATGCTAGTCAAACTGTGGGTGTTATCCAAGGCCGCGTGTCTTTATTTCCTATTAGGACTGTGGAGCAGATTTATCTGTAGTGTGTACCATACTAATAGTTGTTACTTAAATATACTTGTAAAGAAATTGAGCTTTGCGGGCTTTATATTTGATGTAAAACTTTCTGTAGTAGCTGTTTATGCTGTTGTAACTCACAGTTTGTACTTAGCTGTGGGACTATCTGCTTTGAAAGTATGCTTATCTTTGTTTTATATACATTCTTCGCTGGTCAACAAAGAATGCATAATTCCTTAATATGTATTGTGTCAATATGCTTACAAATGAGAATATTTGCATGTCTACATATAGTTGCCATAAAACCTGTAAAGGCTGTTACAGATATTGATGGTGCTTTTATAGATATGCTCTTTCCTGATTCTTTGGGAAGCATAAATATTTTAAACAAGCCACTACTTTTTCTAATGACAATATTAGTCCTCTAAGTCTGCAGATATCTGTGGGATCTCTTTAGTTCATGATACACCATGTTAAATCATTTGGTTTCCTTGCACTTCAACCTCATGAAGATAGCATTTGTCAATTCTTGCCTGTTATGCTTAATGTGTTTTGTAATAACATCTATTAACTACGAAATATAAGTGAAAACTTTGATTAACGCACACATTTAAAGAGAGGTCGGGGCAAAGGATAAGAAACTAGGATCAGTCCTGCAAGGAGAAGGGAGGTGACTCTCAAAATGGACCTGAAATGCAGGAAAAATAACTGAGGTAACTTTGATCAAAGGAATGTAGGACAGAAGAAAGAGAATTACATTAGGTGCTGACAGGCAGAGTTGAGAATTCAGAAGTCCATTAGTGACAAGGTGTGAAAGGAACAGGATGGAGAAGGGACATAGGAACCTTAGAGTAAGAGTACTCATGAAGGAAAATAGAGTCATAGCTGGGCAGAGAAAAAGTCTTGGCAATCTTGGCTGGTGAGACTAGGATGATGTAAGAGGATGGAGGAGGGGATAGTCTTAGTGGCCTATATCTCAGTCCTTGAGCCCTATAAGTTTAACTAAATTTATTAATGAGAGCTCTTATTTGGGAGTATGAAGTGGTATACAGTAGTAAATAATCACATCCCACCCATTTCCAATTAGGTATCCAAAATTAGCAGATACTTTGACCTTGTAATCTATTCGTCTTAACTCCCTTTATGTGTAATGGGAATAACAATAGATCCTTGTTTCAATGAAGGCCTGTGGAAAATAATTAGAATTGGGAAGCACCTGATATGAGTGTGATACGTGCCACCAAACAGCTTGGGAACTGATAATTCTTTCTCAATTCACAGTTCAGTAGTATAGAGCAAACAAGGCATGATACCTGCTGAATGATGTGGGTAAAAATGAAATACCGAATAGTTTAATCTTAAATGACGTATTTAAAATTTGTATCAAAATTGTATCTGCTCAAGAGATGTTATTAAATTTGCAGAAGCAATCTTAATTTGGTCAGTTCTTCATTCTTACCTTTTGAGTGTCTTAGTTTAGGTGCAAATGGTGTTTCAATTGTACAATTTGGGAAGACATGGAGCATGTATCTTGTTTTGTGACAGGTAACTGAAGTGACTTAGTAAATCTGTCAGGTGTCTTCCTGTTTGATATAATTTTGGGATTATACTTAAACAGGACATGTTTTTCTCAGTGTGCAGTGGTTATATGTAAAACCTGTCTTACAGGATTTCCTGTGTCCACAATGCCTTCTGGATTCTTAAGTATACACACAAAGATGTACGGCTGGATTTTAAAAGTAAAACAAGCTGTTTCATGGCTAGTGTCTCACCTTGTATACCCATGTAGTACCACCAGTGTAATGTTACTAGGAGACACATGGGGAGAAGTCTCGCTAGCCCCAGAAGTCTGTCTGGTTGCAAGTATGGAACTTCTGCTTCAAACAAAATACAGTATCTGGTATGTAAGATATAACAAGGAAAAGAGATTTCTGTAAGACTATTTTTAATTGCCTGTATGACTTCAACAGCTAGTAGGCATTCAAAAGATGTATGCCTTGAAAAACATTATGCATTCTTTGTTTGTGTGGGTTTGTGTTTTTTTTTTTCTTGCTTTTGGGAAATATGTGGCTTCTGAGTTGGAGGATCATGTATATTCTGAATAGTCTTAAAACAGAAACTGGTAAGAAGAAAAACGAGTAGTTGAACTGCAGAGGGGAATACTGTGTACTCCATCTGTGTGTCTGTACTGAAATGATTATGATTACAAGTCTCTTGAGAAATACACTTACTTCTGGGTGGTGGGTTTTCTTAATCACAAACTTCTCAAACTTTTAATGATCTGTTGTTTAATTTTTCCTCTGGAAATGTGGCTTCTGGAAAATCAATAATTTCTTTTAGAAAACTTCAGTTTACCTGAAATTCTCACTTAGGTTGTCATCTGCAAGTTAGAAGGTTGGGTGTCTTATTCTTTGCTGGGAATGATGTCTTGGGTTTGAGGGATGAGGGGTTATTAACTTTTACTTTATCCATGTTGCATTAACTTTTTCCTCTGTTAGCTAGAGGGAACATTATATGAAATATAATTTGTTCACAGGAGAATAAAGATTAGAATCTATATACAGCTCTCATGTCAAGGATTTTGAGGGAGTGAGCTTTGAGGCTGGATCCCCTTACCTGATGGGACACATGCTATTCTCCCACAAGATACTTATCTCACACAATCACAGAATCTTCATGTTTGGAAAGGATGTCTGAGATCAAGTCCAACCATACACACACAAGAATCCCCAACAATGTCAGCCACTAGATCATGCCCTGAAGTGCCACATCTGCACATTTCTTAAATACCTCCAGGGATGGTGACTCCACAACCTCCTTGGGCAAGCTGTTCCAGTACATGACCATTCTTTCTGTAAAGCAATTCTTCCTAATATCTAGTTTAAATTTCCCCTGCTGCAACTTCAGACCATTTCCTCTGGGCCTGTCTTTATTCACTTTGGGAGAAGAGGCCAACACCCACAATCTCTACAACCTTCTCTCAGGTAACTGTAGAGGGCAATGACGTCTCCCCTCAGCCTCCTGCAAACTAAAAGTGCTGAGTTTCCTCAGCCTCTCCTCATAGGGCTTGTTCTCTAGACCCTTCACCAGCTTGGTAGCTCTCCTCTGGACATGCTCCAGCACTTAAATGTCCTTCTTGTACTGAGGGGCCCAGAACTGAACACGGTGCTCAAGGTGAGGCCTCACCAGTGCTGAGTACAGAAGCATGATCACTTCCCTGGCCATGCTGTTCCTGATACAGGCCAGGATGCTGTTGGCCTTCTTGGCCACCTGGCTTGAGTTAAGCCAGCTGTCCATCTGCACCCCCAGGTCCTTTTCTACTGGGCAGCTTTCCAACCACTCTTCCCCAAGCCAGTAGCGCTGCGTGGGGTTGTTGTGACTGAAATGCAGGACCCGGCACTTGGCCTTATTGAATCTCATACAACTGACTTTGGCCCATCAATCCAACCCGTCCAGGATCCTCTGTAGAGCCTTCCTCAAGCATGTCAACACTCCCACCTAGTTTGGCATCATCTGCAACTTACTGAGGATACACTCGATCCTCTCATCCAGATCATCAATAAAGATATTGTACAAGATTGGCCCTCAATCTCTGCTCACTCCAGCGTTGTGGCATGGGATCCTGTGCTGACAGCCTGGAGGTCCACTTCCCATGAGCCTGGATTCACTATAAAGTGAAGATCTGCTAGAAGGAGTGATTATTAACAGATACAAACTTGCTTGTACCTGTGAAAAACAATAGCCAATATTAATTTCATCCAAGCTGTAATTGTTATGACTAGATAATTGAATTCTGTAATGGTTTTGAGACCCATTTTATACTTTCTGCTGATGGCTCTACTTACATCTATTCAACTAACATGCAAGTACAATGACTGCCTGAGTTCAGAAAGAAACTGTACTAATACTGTTTGTGCTTTTTGTTTGGTTTTTGTTTGTTTGTTTTTAATTTAAAAAAAATTATAAACTGTCATACCTACAGATTTGCTGTCCTTTCTTTGAACTATACTATTTATTTCAGTGACCAAAGAAAGAAGAACCTCTGTGTACATTAACAATGTACAACAGTGGTACTCTGAATTACTTTTAAGGATTAATACAATTAGTAAAAGCAGGTACATATAATTGTACTGAGAAAGATTAAGGTTGGTTGTAGTATCTTTGACTCACTGGGATCCACAGCAAGCAAAACACTGAATAAGCAGCACAGTGAGTAATGTGGAGGGCCATATAAGAGAACTATACACAATGGAGAGCAAGGGTTCATTCATATTCCACCTGGAATGCTTATCTCTTTCATACACTTATTTTCCTTGTATTCCCAGTAACGTGCTTCCAAATAGTGTCTTTCTTCTTTTTTAATCTATGTTTGTTCTTCCTCTCACAGTCTACCTGCTTAATTTTAATGGGTTTCTTGGTCAGATCTAAGCTTATAAAATCTTTAGCAATAATATTGAATATTGCTGAAAGCTTAAAAGATATATTATGGTTATTTAACTAACTAGACACATCTTTTGCTCTTATTGATACCTTAAAACACATTTTAATCTATATTTTTTTAAAGTTGTTATGATGTTTCTCTGTACCTGCATAGTGTTAATGCAAGGAGCTCCACTTGTGAGCTGGTCGCAGTGCTGCACAAATACTAAAGACAGGGTTTTCAGTCTGTATAGCACAGGAAGCAACAGGTGTATACAACAAAAATGAACCATAAAAGCACCACGACAAAATAAATGATACATTGAGACTTTACTGAGCTACACAGCAGACCATGGTCTCATTCTGCCACCATCAGATTTGCTAAATACCAGGCAGAGATGTGACACTCAACACTTGACCACTGCAGTATTTTAAGTCTTTGAGACTCCCAGGTGTATGCCACTGAATTAGAGAGTCAGCCTGATGCTTTGGTATAATGAATGTTTCATTTTTTTATATGAATTAAGTGAGTTTAATAGATGAGTTTGAAGGACAGACACCACAGCTCAGGTGGAAGAGCCCTCTTCTAATTTCAAAAAAATAGGAGAAAGAATATTTAATTTATAACCTTCTCTCCTGTAGTAGTCATTAGAGTAAACAATACAGTGTCCCGTAGGGATGGGAGTGGGAGGGTGGATATGTGTGCACTTCTGGATTTTTAAAATATACATATATGTATATTAACTGTGCACACTCGTGTCTGTCTGTCTTCACACACAGATTAATTTACAAGGATTTCTTTGTGAAATATTTACATAATCTATAAAGCATATTTTTCTACTTATTTTAGCCCTACACTACAGCATCAAACTCAATTGTAAATATGCTTCTAATTTCCTCAAAAGTCCATAATATTTTGAGTAAGTCCTTTCATATTCTTCAAGGACCTTTAATTTTAACTGCTTCTGTAGGAGTCACAAATTAATTTGTAACTTAAAAAAAAAAAAGGATCAACTATGTAACTCATGTTGTTATTGGAAATTTGAAATTCATAGGCAGTTAAATTTAGGTTCAGATGGCATTAAACTTAAAAATTGCTTTATCCTCTAATGGTATAATTTAAAATCTTATGTTAAATTCAATGCAATTATAGGCAAGAAGTTCATCATTACCCTCATTAAAATGAAGAGTTGCTCTTCCTGAAGGGGAAAGGGGGAAAATGCCAAGCTTGATAACTGGCCTGAGGGAAGCAGAGGTGCACACCACATAATTCACATAATTTTTTAATTTTTTTTTTTCATTGATTCAACTTGTGGATCTATCCAGAAGCCTGATGAGGCATAAAAGTTCACTAGTGTTGGTTTGTACTTTTCTTCCAAGAGGATTGCCACAAAAAAGAGCATTTTTACTAATGTGTATCAAAAGCTAAATGTTTTATCTGCCCAGAGTAGGGATAAATTCATGTCTAGGGCTGTTCATCTGTGTTTTTCCTCCTGCTTAAAAATAAGTTATATGATGGCATGACTGGATGGATAGATGAGGGGAGGGAGGTGGACATTGTCTACCTTAACTTCAGCAAGGCTTTTGACACAGTTTCCCACAGCAACCTCCTAGGTAAGCTTAGCAAGTGTGGGTTAGATGAGTGGACAGTGAGGTGGATTGAAAACTGAAAGACAGAGCTCAGGGGGTCACGATCAGTGGCACAGAATCTAGTTGGAGGTCCATAACAAGACAGTCCCCCAAGGGTTAGTACTGGGTTCGGTCTTCCTCAATATAGTCTTCAATGTCCTGGATAAAGGGATGGAATATAACCTCAGCAAGTTTGCTGATGACACAAAACTGGGAGGGGTGGCTGACACAACAGAAGGCTGTGCCACCATCCAGTGAGACCTGGACAGGGTGGAGAGCTGGGCAGAGAGGAACCTGACGAAATTCAAGAAGGGCAAGTGTAGGGTCCTGCACCTGGGGAGGAATAACCCCCTGCACCAGTACAGGTTGGGGGTTGACCTTCTGGAGAGTAGCTCTGACGAAAAAGACCTGGGTGTCCTGGTGGACAACAGGATGACCATGAGGCAGCAATGTGCCCTTGTGGCCAAGAAGGCCAATGGCATCTTGGGGTGCATCAAGAAGATTATGACCAGCAGGTGGAGGGAGGTTATCCTGTCCCTCTATTCTGCCCTGGTAAAGCACCATCTGGAGTACTGTGTCCAGTTCTGGGTTCCCCAGTTCATGAGGGATAGGGAACTACCGGAGAGGGTACAGCAGAGGACCACCAAGGTGATTAGAGGCCTAGAGCATCTCTCTTACAGGGAAAGTTGAGGGACTTGGGTCTTTTTAGTCTGTAGAAGAGAAGGCTGAGGGGGGCGGATCTGATCAATACCTATAAATACTTAAAAGGTGGGTGTCACCAAGCACCTAGGGCATAGGTTTTGTCATATTTACATTTACATTTATATTTCACATTCTCTTGATCAACTCTTTCACTGTGATTTTTTTTTTGTGGACAATTTTGGTTTCTTCTGTCTTGAAAACTGAGCAAATGGGGCTAGGCAGCTCTGGGATGAGTACCTGTGTGCAGAGCTTTCCCTGCCTAAAGGGCTGACTGCAGTATGCTTGTTACAAGAGGAAACAGAGATTGAGAATTGAAAGTGTTTGATATCTGGATGAAGGAAACATGGAATATGTACTGTAATCTCAGGAATGTAGTCTATTAGAATAGTTGAAAAACATGGATAAGATCAAGAATACTGTGAATCACTTACCTACTTACATGTATTAAATATAAACTTGAGAAGACTCAAAACTTTGCATGGTACATTCTATGCTGTCGTGGCTGAAATTTTGTTTCCCTCTCATTAATTATCTTTCTTAATACTATGATTATATTAGTACAAACTTTTTAATTTTTTTTTTTTTAATGTCTGAGTATACCCAAAGAGGCTAAAACCACCAGTACAGGCTCTCTTAAAATTTGAATGAAAAAACCCATCAGAAATAGTTTTAAAGGTCAGCCTAGTCCGCGGAAATAGTTACCAGCTCTTTACATTTTTATCTTTTACATTTGCTAAGTTCACAATATATGTGTGTGAAGTACAACTCAATAATGAAACACTGTCAGTAGTTCATATTTGCAATATGAAAGGGTTGAAATTGGTGTAGCTGCGTCTGTTTATACTCAGTAATATTCTTGTCTTAATACTTAAATATGAATGATTTAAAAGCTCAAAAGAGTCAATAAGAAGCTTTTGTTGCTTTCACTGGGGTCTGAGTAAAACTGTATCTGAACCAATAAGTTGCTGTGCCTTCTGGTTGGTAGCGTGGCCTGTAGAGGAGGTGATAAACCCCTGTTCAAGGAGGTTTATTTCCCAGCAGTGCACGAGTGAAGCTTTCCTGGCAGGAAGGCTTGAACTAGGGAGCTTCTTTAATTGCAATTTTCCAGTTGGGAAAAATGGCTCCAAACCCTATGGCTTCTATGCACGGGTCAGTTTTTGTAGTAGAGGTATTCCTCAATTTCTATCTTCTCTAAAGAACCAATAATTATTGATTGCCAGTCAATTTCTGCTTTCTCGTATATCATCAAGCAGCTGTCGTCTCTCATTTCTATATCCTGGCACGGCTGATTTGCTGTCTACAGGTCTTGAGACCTTCAACACAAAATACTGTCATCCACTGGTGGGCTTATGATATTGAAGGAACCTCATGAGAATATATGTAGTTCTCTCCACGTACTAAAATCTCAAATAAATAAAAATTAAAAAAAATATTCAAGAGATGTCAATAGTATATGCACAATATTAGGGGAAGAGACTTTTTAAAATGTATATAGTAAAGTTCTCTGCAGATGCAGGTCTTGTAAATGTGTTCATGATAAATTAACTGTATCAAGTTTCATAAAAAGAAAATCTGCACCATGATACATGCAAAACCAAGCAAATTCCTAACTAACACTCTTATAAAGGACTTTTATTATTCTTTAGAGGTTCTTTTGCTTGTTAAACTCATACAACTAAAGGAGTCACATAGTAGTTCCTAAATTAAATGTGTTTGCCATGCTTTCAAGTTAGCATCAATTCTTTGATAATTTTGCTCATGTTTCTCTAGAGTTATTACCCGTTCTATCAAAAACAGAGAACTCTAATTTTATTTAGAAAACAAAGCTACTTATAAAAGTAATTCCAAAGAAAGCTTTGGTAAAATTCTTATTAGAGAAAGCTATAAAATCTGTGAGGCATAAATGGAAATGTTTTTGTTATTTTCATTATAATGGCATTATAATCAGAAACTCAGTAGTTAGGGAAATTCAGATTTAATACCTCCAGATTGTGAGACACTAAGAAATGTCTCTTACATGTTTAAGAAATGACATAAATCTCTGTCTCATTCATCTATGTTTTTAACTGTTCTGTATCTGCTGCAAAGTCTTCTGAACTACTTGCATGAAAGATCCTGTTGATCTTGAGCTTCAAGCCAGTTTCCTCAGTCTGAGCTGGAGCTCCAGAATAACCCTCAAATATGAAAGTGCCGTCAATAGAATATACCTCTTGCAGCTTAATTCACACAGCTGTATGTACATATATCACATATGAAACCATTTTCCTTTTCTTGCAATCATGTATATACAATTCAAGTTTCTCTTTCTTATTAGAAATCTTAAGAAAGTAAACTGCATGCTAAAAATTTAAATTAAATACGCAGTTAATCTTCACCATTGAACTAGACTAGAATATTTGAAAATCTTTCTTCGTAATATGGCCCTTTTTGGTTAAAATGGAACCATGTTAGCTGAATGTAAAATAAGATCCTAAGAGTAGTTCTGTTAAAATTTCAAGTGCTTATGAATAAAGCCAGTGCTGCAACTCATTGCTTAAAGTGGGCAAACCATTTTATCTGAAACTGTGAGAATGCCTCTGCTTTGGTAAAATGTTAAAATGTATCAATTCATGTCATTTAGTTCATCCTACTTAGAGTTACAAGAAGCATAGCACTGCTTTTACTTTTATACCAATGGCAAGAAAAACAATGTGGAGGTGGTCTTTTACTGATGTAGACAATACAGTCTTTGAGTCCCCAGTAACTTTCTGTTCTGTTTTGATTTCCTCTCGGTTTTATATTTTACTAACTTCTTAAACAGGCTATAGACAGGGCCTGATGAAGGTCCTATCTGTTTGGATTGTCCAATGAATATTAATTGATGTTAATTGCCTAAGCAGCAGGCCATGAACCCTAAAACAAAAAAAAATCTAGGGGATCTCAGTAAATGGGGAATGGAAAAAACAAGGACTAGTATTGTGACCTTAACTTTTCATGTTTTTTATATTTTTTTTTCAACATGCACTTGCAGTCATCGTTGCTTCTTCATTAATCCAAAAGCACATTGATGCAGTGCTTAAGCTAAAGCTGATCTTACAGACCAGTCATTTCCATAGGTTGTTCTGTAAAGTTCCATGATAAGTCAACAATTGCAGAGGCTACAAAACAATTTATTAAAAATAGGGAAGAATTGCTCAAAGATAGTATGTATCTAGGAGGGTGTGTTGAATTGACCCCGTCTAGCAGCTAAGCATCAGAAAGCTGCTCACACATTTGATCCTCCTGCCCTGTGGGACAAGGAAGACTACAGGAAGAGCAAAAGCAAGAAAACTTGTGGGTGAAGATAAAGACAGTCAGCTTCCTACTTTCAGAATACTCGGTATACTTCCTCTTTAGTCTTTTGCCTCACACAGTGTTTTTAATTGGGCATTTAACCTATTGAATTCCATGAGATTATGGTATGGTAATCTACTTGCAGTACTCATTTTCTTGCACTATAAGGTCAGGAAATTAAAAAACAATTTGCATTCTAAATGTGTAAGAATTCTTTGAATTTAATGCCTTGTGGTTGATGTTGCTATAATATCTAGTTCAATTGCTGCCTAGATGGTAGCAAATCTAAATAAGCTTGTTCCCTTACTGGCGGTCATTTCTCTTTTTTAATCTTAAGAAAACTATCAAGTGTTTGGATGTATCTGCAAAGATGCTACCCATCTGTACTACAACTTGGTCTGTTCAGAGCACGTGTGAAAATTAGGCTCCTTTTCAACCTATGCACTGTTCCTTCATGCTTTAAATGTGACAAGACTTTAACTTTGTAGAATTTGTTAAATTTGTCATGAGACCCTGAGTTCTAAAAACTTTTTATTACTATTGTAAGCAATATTTTTAATTCTCATATAAGCACTGATGGAGATTTTTGATACCACATGGGCAAAAGTAGGAAAATCTGGTCCTAAATGAGTTAAGCAGCTTTATACCCTACTGTAGTTTTGCTGTTCTGTTATCTAGCTCATTATATTTCTTGCTCAGGTGACTGGATAGGATGAACAGGGTATTCTTTTTCTTATTGCCTTTCTAAAACTGAAGTATGTACTCTTCAGGCTGAAGCTAATGTTTTTAAAAACCAAATTTGAGTCAGAAGCCCCAGAATCCTAGGATTCTTTCAGATGTTGTGAGAAATGCAAAAAATCTGCAAAGTGATAAGAATGCATTTAAAAATAGATACTAATTAAAGCGATACATACTGCAGAAGGGAGATAAAATAATTCTGTCAATTTTTATATTTTATATCAAAGGATCTCTAATATGATTTTCAGGAAGTAATTAATTTTCCAGATAATTGGCTGGATGATAAACTGCCAAGCAGAGCCATTTTAATCAAGTTAATAGCTAGATTCTAAGTTATTGTTTGCTTGCCTGTTTGCATTTTTATTAGTTCCCATGGAATTTTGCTAATTTGTACCAGAAGACAGTCTGATTCTTAATTATTTGTCTTTAGTTCTACCAAAATTAAATGGAAATCCAGGGATAACAGCTGATTTTAAATATACAAATATGAAATTGTTATTTTAGAAGTGTCATTTAATCACAGTCCGAAGTTACCTGACAAGCTACTAGTTGCAACTTGCAATATCAATAACTTTTATTTGGACTCCAATGACATGTTTAGGTGAAGGTTATGGTATTTTGAGTTGACTGTAAAGGGGTTTTTTTATAAGTTTGATAGGAAAATATCAGTAAGTCCCAAAATGTATTTAAGAACAAAATAGCTAATGGAATGGTCTAATGGTCACTGAAGTAGGTTAGCCCGTATAAATGTAAAGCATAGTCCTCTGATATCATATCTTAGAAATAATAAAGATGTTAAATTGAAACACTGCTTATGAAGGTGATAAATTTTATCTATATAATTGGCTTATTTGTAGTTTATTCTCTATGGCATAATTTTTCTCCATTAAAGCTGCCATTTGCCTTGCCTGTCTTCTACATTATTGTGCCAAAGCAGAGTCTTTGAGAAGATGGGACATAGTTGGTAACTCAGCATGTTTCTGAGAGCAACAACTCTCAAGTGCAGTATGAAAAAGTAGAGGAGAAAAAGAGCTTTTGCAGAGGAAGCCTTCATTAGTTTTTAAAACTAAAATATAAATGTATATCAATCAGTGTATGTTTCTTGCCGAAAATGAAGTAGGCTCTCCCCTCCCTTATTTGCTAATAAATCATAAAGTTGCTTGTTTTCTGATTCACAAAGTAAAAATATACCATGAATTATAAAGAACCTTAGAAGGCCTATAGATTACACAATTATTTATTACAATGTTCTATTCATCTTACAATTTGGCAGGTATGCAATTGCAAAAAAATAAAGGGGAAGATGAATAATATAAATAACTTAAGGCACTTGCAACTACAAAATAGAAGCAATTGTTTGAGTAGTACATAACTAGAAAAGGTAACTGAGCAATTTTGCTGAAGTTTTAATTTTCCAGTGGAAGTAATTAAAGGCAATTGTGACCCTAAAATTATCTGCGGAGAGGTGGGATTTGGAAAGAGCAATGCATGGGAATCTTCATTTTCACCAGTTCACATGATTTACAGGATACAGAAACAGTAGTAAGATGCCTCCCCAGTCTGTAGCTTTGAAAAGAAGCAAATTAAGTTAATAAGATTGTGTGCAATGAAATATTACCATATAATCATAGCAAAAATATTTAACCAAAATTTTGGATTTTCAATTCTTGTTTGTATTAAATCTTTGAGGCTGAATGATTGTCACTTAATTTTAAGCAAAATCTGACTATAACAGATGTATTTCAGAAAAATAATTAATACTTTTGGATAACATTTAAAGTGATTGCTGACTTGGGGGGGGCATGACTTTTTCCATAATGTTTTTAATATTTTTATTGTATTGTTATTCATGAAGAAAAAAATATTTCCTTGTAACATGATTTAGGGAATACAACTCTATTATATATGTCATTAGATTGTTTAAACAGTGGGTTTTTTTGTGAAAGTTAGTATAAATTTCTGTCTATGAAGAGAAGCAGACTGAGTGGTTCAGAAAGGCTTACTGGTGTTTTTCACAGACAAGAAAAGAAGTAAAAAGTGGCACTAGCTGAGGCATTCAGTGATTCTTTGCCACATTCCCATTTGAGTGCCAAAGCAAGCAATACAAATGTACAATGAGCAGTAGGAAAACTTATTTGAGGCTCATTTTGAAAATTGTGCTGAGCCTGAATCATGACTTATAAAAGAAGAATGGAAATTGAGTTTCCTGGGGCTACCTTATCTGAAACACATCGTCCCTGCTCCCCCTCCAAAAAAATGTTTTTCATTGTTTTCCTAAGAACTTGTGTCATCTTCTGTGTTTTCTATGAAAAAGAGTATGCTTGTGCTTGTGTGTGTGTTTTAGAAGTTCCCTGGCAAATATTGTATCACTGCCTGTTAAACAGTCTCCAAAGACCTCAACTGTAGATCAAAATTATCATAGCAATTCTAAACGTTGAACATTAGGGGAGGTCAGATGCTTCTGTGAATAAGAAGTATTAAGGAAGGGGTTGATCAAGGTCTTGGGGCAAGAGTGCTTTGTATGTGAAGTTGTGTGTCATGTAGTGATTCACTATCAGTCTGGAAGTCCGCGTTGCTGGAATGTGCCACATTACAAGACATGGTACAAGACTGTCTCAAGCCATTAGCCATGCTGAAGATATTCATCACAGGTAAAGCACAGATGTGATCTGACCCAGTTTTGGTTTCTGTGTTTTTATCCACTCAAAAATGAAGTCAAATCACGCAGGCTGCAGAAATCAGTACAAGCAGATGAAACCAGGTCTCTAATGCATTATCCATACCAAGTATTTTCTTCTGCTGGCAATTGACCCCTAATTTGCCCTTCATGAGCAGATTAATATCACTATTTCAGTGGTAATTGGATGAATGGTCATGCTGCAGATTACTGTGACACAAACTGTCTAAGCTGCGGCCTGATGGCTGCAGTAGAAATGCTCATATATAGGATCGGTTTCCTTTGGGAGGATAGTTTGGTAATGTCATCTGCCCTGATTAGCTGGTATTGCTCTTGGTAATATCATTAGGAAGAGACTGATGAGTAAGAGATTTAAGCACAAAGTTTGCTCTGCACAAAGTACTCTACATGTGGATATTTTTATGTAGTCACAGGTAATAATTTATGTTGATATTGATGACATTTTCTATGCTAAATGATTGAAATCAGATTTGCATTTATGCAGTAGAAATTTCTGTCAACTGCTAGGGTAGAAATTACTACATTTTGGGAATAAATTTGTTTTATTTTAAGAACAAATGAACTCTTGCAAGATTACCTCACTAATGTTGAAACGAAAGGTTGAAATACAACATATGGCATTCATGCAAAAGAGGAGATGCTCCCACTCAATATTGCAAAGTGTTCTTACTAAGTTTTGGAGGGTATTTGTGGAACTGGATGATCAAGTATTAGATTTACTATGTAGATCACATTTCGCATTATGACTGGAAATTAATGCTTTTTAGTGCATGACTTCTGACCTGGGTACTTCCCATATGACTGGTTGGGAAATAGGGCAAGGAAATACATCCTTTGATCCTTCCAGGAATGATCATAACAACAGTTCCTATGATCATAGGGACCAGGAGTTGGTCTTGTGCTTTTCAGCTGTCTGTGACATACTGACTGCTAATTTTTCCCCTTGCATGTAGGAGAAATAACCCTAGGACAAAGCATATTTTATGAAAGATGGTTGTCACTCGGCTGCAAGCTTGACCTCTCTTCCCATTTAGAAATGTGGATAAAAAGTAAAACGAAAGCCTCTTCTCTGTCTTTTAGAGCTTGGATTCTGTCCTATTATCAGGCTTTGTGGATCTGGGATCAGACGTTGCTTGGAATGCTGTCATAGCAACTGAGGATATTATCCACATTCTACTATTTCTCAAATTAGATGAGTCAGACTATTGGTCTTTGTATCCCACAGTAGCAGAGAAGAGTTTCAGGTCATGGCGCTATAGCTGGATGACTGAAAATAAGTCTAATGATCAGTGACATTCATAGTCATCGGTTTGACAACTGGTGCAGATGTCGGCAGTGATATGTCTGGCTGCTGACAGGCTTAAGCAGCCCTCAGTCTTCTGAGCATATGGTTTCATACAACCGCACCACTGAGTCACAGTAACTGTGTTCTCGGATAAAACTGAGAAGGAGCAAGTTTAAGTGATGGAAAAGGCAAATAGCTTGAAATGGATTTGTTTATGTAGCAAAGGACAAACACTTTCTGGTTTTCATAGTTGTTTGAGGTTTTTACAGTAGATAATTTTCTTATCTGATTAATCTATTAATTTGAATTCCTCAATATTTATGAAAATAATGTCATCTGAAGACAGAGACAAACAGGGAAAATTACAGGCTAGTTGCTTAGTATCTAGTTCCAGAACTGATGGGAGGCTGTGATAAAATATCTCAATACCATATGTGGTTTCAGCTTTCTCTACAGCTCTACAGTACACGTCTTCCCTGTTATAGTTGGTTTTGGTTGGTGTTTGGTTTTTTTTTTTTTTTCTTTCCCTCAGCATTGCTGTAGAGAGTAAAGTGTCTTCTTTGTCTGGTATATTGTTCAGGAAAATGAAAATTCCCAGATGTTTTCTGTCCATTACAATGCTATTTCTTTTCCAATTGCCTTTCTCATTTATCACAAGCATCAAATCCTTTGTCTCCTTTCTCTGTTGGTGGCTTTGCATATGTCACACCATTATACTATTTCATTTAATTATTAGGCATTGTTTTATATTATTAATCCTGTTATTTGCTGTTATAACCTCAAAACATATTGCTGCATATCTGAAAGAGTGATAGAATCCAGGAATCCAGAATTCTGCTTCCTTTCTGTCTGTTCTAAGTTAATAGATTTAAACTTAGGCTACTGTTGTAGAATTCACATAATATTTAAACATAGAGCAAATCTCCAAAGTAGCTGGGGATGGTTGCAATAAGGTCTCATGCAATTACTTTTTGACATTTTTTTTTTTTCAAGTTTTAGTGAAGTATTCTGATAACAGTGGATCTGTAATTATTGGTACTGCTGGGGAAATGTTTAATTTGATCAAATGGATAACAGTGAGATATGACCTAGGATGTCCATAGCTCATTCAGCTCTTTGTGTTTTCTGTCTTTAGTATGATTTATTACAGAGAATCACTTGTTTGTCTTAGGTTTTATCTCGTTGTGAACATTTAATGAATTTTCACTGGAATTTGAATTTCAAATCTAAGGCAAAAAGAATTCATTTGAGTGGCTTCTGAGAATTGGATAGGGAAGAATTAATCTGTTGCTTTTTCGTATGTGTTCTTGTTTTCGTGTTTACCATTTTTTACCTTGTAGTTACTTGATTGAGGGTCCTCTGATTATCAGCATGGGTTGATATCAATGTACTCTGGGAATTTTAAACAGTGGACCAGATGTTTTAAGAGACAACAGACGCACTGATAGTATAGTAGCGTGAATAATAATACCCGCCCCCCCCCACCTGTCTACAAAGAGCAAATGAAAGAACCACAAACTTCCTTCCCTTGTTCTTAAAGGAAGAGTTCATGCTGAATATGTGTTTCATGTATTGGTAGATAGCAAGAGACTTGTAAGCTTCTTCACTTTTATTTGGCTCATCAAGTAGTAGGATATATAAACTGTAATGCTACCCGTAATAAAGGAGTTACAGGTCCTTTGAAAATGCTTGAATTCAGCGTGTAAGTTATCATTCTTCCAAGATGTGCATTTGCCAGAACAGATCACTTAGGCAAGTTTATAAGTGAAATTTATATGTGACACTGTATGTTCTGGTTAGGTGTGTGTGCAAGAGAAGAAGTAGAAAAAGCAATAGACTTAGAAAAGAGAGACCTTTTTTCAGCTGGTCAGAAAAATAAATTTCAACACGTCAAATCTCTGTGAATTAGGATATATTAGTAGATTAAATGCATTTAATGTGAGGCATAGTACAGAAATATTTAAATTTAGGTAGAATACAGATGGGGGCTGAAGCAGAGTCACTGTTTTCATAATCAAATGACAAATCTATCTTTATGATAAAATAGCCCACATGTTCTACTAGAGCATCCTACAGTAATTAGTGGTTTATGTTTTCTCATAATTTCTGTGTACAATTCCCTCCTTAAAAACCTGAGTTTAGATGTAGGTTAACTTTTGGAGTGACCTTTACTACATCAAAGGTCTAACTGAGCCTTAATAATTTAGAGATTTTTAATTTATTTGCTTGAGCACATTCTCAGGATAAGAAAAGATGTTTGTTTTTCCCCATTATGGGGATGGAGAGAGGAAACAAAATGAAAAAGTTGATGACATTGTCTTTGGAAAATGCTATCATCATTGTGGAGAGCACAAGATATGTGTCTGTTTACAAGCATGACCTGTATAGCTGTATTTTCCCAGGACTCTGTGAAACACCCCAGTTTGACCAAGCTACAAGCTTTTGAAAACCAGTTTACATGCTCTTAGTAAATGCCTGGTTGAATTTTACAAGTACATGCCCTGAAGTTTCCAACCAAATGAGCTTATTCCAGTCTAAGGCTGCACAAGATTTTCCTTATAATTACAGCTTGAGGTTGTTTCAGACTGTGCTGGGTCCAGTTCTGTGCTTCTGCTATATCTCATATGCAGTATGCTACATGGGAGATGATGATGACAGTAGCAAGGTAAAGAAAAAATAATTGCCTCATCAGTTGTAGAAGGTGAATTGGACCTAATATGAGTAGAAAAATGGGCTTAGAATTTGATGGGGAGAGGTAGTGAAATTCTGGCAAGCAAGGGGATTAAGACTTAATGCTGGATAGAGCCTGAACAGTGATAGACAGGTGTTGGGATTTGGAAGTTAGGCAAGAATAGGAAATGATGTCTTGGAGCCAGTTGGGAATACTAGAGTTGGTAGATGTTGAGACCACAGAAGAAAGTTGAGACTGAGATTTGATGGGATAGCTCAGATGACGGGAGAAAGATAATGGGATGATGGGATAGCTACTAGATGGGAAAAGAAGAGGGGACAGGAATCTGAGACTACAAAATCTGATGCCTTTAAAAGGAAAGAGAATTAATTAGAAATACGGGGTATAAAGAAAAAAAGCAGAACCTTGATTTAAAAGAAAATTTGAAAGAAATCAGAAAGGTATCCAGTATGTGTCAAGAGAACGATCATGGTGCATCCTGAGGAATCAGAGGAGGCCACACTGCACAACGGAGAGACATGAAAATAAGATGGTGGCTCCAGCCCATGAAGAGATTGGGATTGGGATGGGGAATTAGGTAGACATTGGCCCATATTGGATGATGTATGGCTCATCTCTCTACACTTCTAAGAAAACCGTTGTGAGATTGTGTCAGGCAAACCCACGTCTTGAACAATGTTTCTGCAATATCTGAGGTGAAACACCTAGAAGGTGTGCTTTATGAAGACATTAAGGATAGTTGTAAAATCTACTGGTCATCTGGAAACGCATTCATCCCCATCTTTAATAGTAATTTTGTTTCTAAGAGTTTTGCTTGAAAATAAATTAGAATGAGGGAAACTTTTCATGTTTAAGCAAGGGATTTCAGATGGAGAAAGAACAAGAAAAAAATTAATATTAAGTGCTGTTCTGCAGAAACACCTATGCCAAAGAGATTCTTTGTGATACTGTGCAAATGTTTTTTCAGTGCTGACTTGAGTCCTCAGAATCTGACTGGCAGAAGTCCCAAACTCTACAGCTGTACTTGTACGCAGTGGATTTTGACCTCACCAGCTATTCTTTCATTACTGGGTGTTCTGATGGCATTTCAAACCGATACAAGAAAGGAGATGTTTCTGACCTGAATTTCACTGTCTCTCACTTCTCTGTTTTGAATCAGTACATTACTGTCTCCTTTGGACATAAAAAGGTGGCTTGCGATGTACAATTTATGTAAGGAATGTGTTGCTGAAAAGGCCAACCTCTGAACTGTGAAGGTGAAAGAAAATATTATGTAGATTCTTGCAATGGAAACACCATCTGCCCTTTTTGATTATTGAAGTAAAGGTCTTGTGTGAGGGTGGGTACGTTATGGGGTACGTGATAAAAGATTTTGTCATAATTTGTATGCAGATGATGGCTGAACTAAGTCCTGGCAGAGTGATTTCTGTCATTTCCCAATCTTAGGGTATTCAATTTTGCAATCTTAGCTATGGTTTGGTTTTTTTTTTCAACATAGACTTGACTTGTGTGTGTGTGTGTGTGTGTAATAGCATCATCTTAATCTGCAACCATGTTACTCTTGCATTGAACTACTGTAAATTCGCCAGTTTGTTAAGTCACACCATGTGAAAGTGTAAGACAGTATAGTGGTGAACTGGGTTTTCATTAGGGATATTTAAGTGTTTGCAGTTTCTGAAGAACATTCATGGAAGGCCAAGGGCTGTATCTTTCCTTTGTCATACAATTATTTTCCTTGTGATAAATTGTCTCCAGTCTCTAGTCCTAGGCTTGAAATACAAACAACAGTGGCTTTTATTCCTATGGATATCACATGTTTTTTAAAGTTTTATAATTAAGGAGAATGCTTTTGAACTTTTTTCCTACGGATCTTGGTTTAAAAAAAATAAAATTAAAAGACACAAATAAGATAGAATGAAGCAAAACATTTTTCCCTTTCTAAGACAAAGAAAAATATCTTTTGTGGGCCTCTTTAGAAGTTTCTTAAATACACAGTAATAAATGCTGGTGGTGAAGTGGGGTGATCAAAGTTATGCAACTGGCATAATTATTTTGTTATTTTCACAGTTTGAGGGGAAAGGCCTGGGGAGGGGGGCAATGTAGGCAAAATCTGGGACTCTTGCCAGCTTTACAGACTGTGCTTATAGCTGAAACCTCTTTAAAAAAAATAAAATATAAAAAAAAGAGTGAACATGATTAATACACTTCCTGCTTCATATTTACTCTGTTGAAGAAGCTCTTAATCTTACCTGACTCCCCTCAGAGAAGAGCATTAATGAATCTAATAGGCTTGGGGTGTGGGGTTTGTTTGTTATTTATTTTGGTTTAGTTTTTTTGCTAGTGTGATGTTTTTTACAGTTGTTTCACATTTGTAGGTTTTAGTCTTAAACATGAGGTAGCACAGAGAACAGACTTGGGAATGGTTAAGAACTTTTTTTTTAAATAGCTGGTGGATGGAAATAGCTATCCATAGCCAAAACTTTGGAATATGTAACAGATGGGATGAAAGGATGTGTTGATATGTTTCAAGTTTTATTTAAGGGGGGCAGGGGGAGAAGCCATCTTTTTCTTATTGACAATTTATCACTGAGACTGAGAGGGCTGGACAGCTCTTATACCTTTATATAGATTATATGCAGCCACAATCTAGAACATAGAACATCCCTGGTGTGTTTGTCTTACAAAAAGCACACTCTTCCACTGTGCTTGGCTTTGATTGCTTTGTCTGTGCAGACCCACATGATATTTTATTATGTAGGTATAAACAAGTTAAGCCTATTGTATGCTTGATGCAAAACAGAGAAGATTGAAGTCAGGCCATGGTCCCGTCTTTGCTCACAGTCTCAGCACCCTTGCCGCAGGTGATCTCAGGAACTAATTTCTTTTATTCTTTGAATTCTAATTGACTGTTGTAAGATCATTTCTTAGCATAAATTCTTGTAGTATACACATGTATCTATGACTCTAATATGTATGTATACATACTGCTGCAGTAACTGAACAATATTTATAAAGAACTGCATAAGACAAGCATCACCTAATACTTCACAAACGTTTGGATGTGTCCTTATCATGGTTTCTGTGTCATTAGTGAGAGAAGAGGAGAAGACAGGACTAGAGAAGAAAATTTTGCCCTTGTCTAGAGCTGGATGATCTAATAAAGTTTTTTTTCCAGTGCACTGGTAGGCAAAAAAAAAACCAAACCCAAACAACAGTTATTTTAAAAGTTTATATTTCACCTTCAGATATAACTGATTGTGATACTGTTGACGGGTACTTTCTTCTAGTCTTATACTTGTGATTTAATTCAAATGCTTTTTTCAGCAAATGGACCTGGACAAAGAGTCTTCATTACTATACTATTCCCGAAAAACAGAAGCAGGTGAATCAAAGATAAATCCTCATTCTCTGAGAAAATGAAAAATAAACAATTTTGTTCACTTGCTTTTGTGGAAGTTCCGTGCTGTAATTTGTTCTCAGCAAGAAGATTAGAGCATATATATATATATACATTTGAGACAAAGGCAGAATAACACTTAGGGTTTTGTTTTTACATGAAGTGGGGGGAATGAAATATGACTTTATGGATATGTTAAACTTCTTGTGAAAAAGAAAAGAGATACAAGTTAGAGGCATAAATTATATTGTTAATATTGGCTGAAATTGGAAGTTTCATTGCCTCTAAATGTGTTGTGAAACCGTTTCATAAGGCTATAGTATTTTATTAATAGTTACCATGGTATTGAAGAACTGGCAAGGAGAATCCCTAAAGTAGTCCTTGTTAATAAGTGAAGCTAGCTCTTACAGGTATGATGGTTTAAGTTCTGTTTAACACAGCAAGCCTACTTCTGTGACTTGGAACAAGCGAAAAAAACCCAACCCAAACAAAAAACCACACCACCAGTTTCTGAAAGTCAATTATTAATGATCTCTCACAATTTCAGTGGGTGCTTGCTTAATGTGCTCATTTTACTGAGGAATTTCACATTTTTGCCATTTGGAAAATACTAGCTTACTATGATGATGCAAATAGTAACCAGGAAGCTATAACTTTGAAAATACACTAATGTCTGTTAGAGGAACTCCCCACCTAAAAGACAATGAAAAGACAAATTTGAGCTGTACAGAAGATTCATGGAAGTATAATTCCTCTTGAAACAATTGGAAATGAAATTGATTATTTAGATGTAGGCTAAAACAAGTGGAAGGTGAGTACCTAAAGCTGTTCTGTGTCACTGGATCAGGATTATCTGGTGTGGCTTCTAACTCTTTCTCCTTATTCTCACTTTAAGTTTGTGTTTGAATATGAAATTGTGTGAGAAAAAAATAATGAATACTTATTTGTTTGCTAGACAGAGGCATAATGATTACAAATTTCTAGTATATTTTAATTAGAAAAAATATTTTTTTTTTTAGTTAGAAAATAAAATAATTCTGTTTCTTTTGGAAAACAGCCTCTGTGATCCTTTCATACCTAACCACAGACATAATTTTGTCATGAAATTTGAATCTGTTAAAATATCTGAGTACATATAGCTTTACCGTGCTACTGTTATTGTCTATACTTTCTATACTTTCTCTTCCCAGTTACTTTTTTTTTTTCCTTAAGATAACTTAAAGGAGCATTTGGACAATGCCGTTTGACATAAAATTTAGTTTCAGGTAGTCCTGCAAGCAGGAAGTAGTTGGACTCAATTGTTATGGATGCCTTCCAACTTGACATATTCTACGAACTTATGCAATCATAATTCTGTTTATTTTGCAAATAATATCTCATTTTATTGCAAATAAATTCGTGCCAAAGATGCAAGATAGCTTTGAAAGGTACTTGGTTTTTGTGAGGTGATAAAAGTTATGAACAGCAATAAGCACGTCTAAAATACAGCCTACAAATTATACAGAGTGATTAGTTTGCCCAAATTTTCTTCAGACAATGCTTTTTGTTAGCAGCCAATGCTTTTTTTCAACCTTAAAAGGAGTAATAATATGCCTTTAAAGGCTGTTTAATTTTTTTTTCACTCTGTAGATACATTTATCAGTGCAGTGCAATATGAGTTACACATAAGTGCTATTAATGAATTATTTTTTCTGATAGTTGCATTTAGACATGAATTGTGACAGGAAGGTAATATGGTGCAAAAAACCAGGAAGAGATGATGAAGCATAGAAATGGTGAGGAAAAAATAAAGGAATATTAGCGATAATATTCTGTGCAAACAATGTTGTCAATAAATGTTGAGTCAACAAATAGTAATAACTTTCTAAACTTTTGGTTTTACATCCAAAATAAAATATGACAAATGCAAAAAAGAATATAATATACAGTGGGAACAAAGAAGGAAATTTTTTGCTCTGTAACAACTTTAAGTGATAACATCTTTCTGATATAGTAGCATCATTTCACATTACTTTAGGTAGAGGTGTTGCTGTCAGCAACTCTAGTAAGAAATGTGGTTAAATCAGACAGCTATAAGGAAAGAGAGAGCATCAGGTGCTAGACTGTAATTTTATAGCTGTTATAACTAATACTGATAGGACTTGATTTGCTCATTTACTTTAAGATCACATATACTATAAAGCAGCTTTAATGGACTAGCCTTCCTCATTAATTATTCCACTCTTTGGGGTTTTTTTCCCCAGATTTTTTTTTTTATTGTTATTGCTTCCTAAATTGCACTCATGTGATTTGTATCTCCTTAGAATCATCTACGAAGCCACAAAAAAGATGACAATATAGCTGTGCATATAGTGGGGATGGTGTATACGTTTCAACTCTGCTTTCTACATAAGGATATGTGTCTAGGCTACGGGGAAAAAAACATGAAGAAGGAATTTATATAATATCAGAGCCCAAACCCCAAGAAACGTACTTTTTTTCAAGTTACATAAATTCTGAAAAGAGTATAGAAAGCTCCTCAGTTTCTTAACTGAATGCATTTCTTAAATTGGATGAAGAATTTGTGATATTGTGAATACAAGTTCTGTTTCTGACCTTCTTATAGCTTGCCTACTTCTGGTGAGGAGTTTCTTCTTCGTTCTTCTAATTTATTCTTTGTGTTTCCCTTAAGTGTATCTGCGTTAGACACATTTCACTAACAGAGCTGGTATGGTACATGAAAGNGACCCCCAAATTTAGAGCAAACATAACTTCAGGATGCAGGTAAGACAACATAGTCTGGATGACACTTCAAGGCATTAATCATTTGAGTTAGACGATGTGACTGTATATAGTGTAGGTGGAAAACTAGTGAGGATTTCTAGATTTAGTCCTCTAGTGTAGCTTGAACAAAAATATTTGTCTGACTCCTCCTGGCAGTCAGTCTTGTATGTAAACTGGCACTGTCTCTGCTACGCTCTAAACGGATAAAAGAATGCTGTTGAAATTGCCAGCTGAAGAATGCAGAAGACTTTTTTCATTTTATGTAAACTAAGATATTTGATGACTTCATCAATTACTTCATTTCCAGAATTTGGGAGTGGGGTCATGGTTTCTACTCAGATTTAGCACATTAATCTGAAACTCTGAAATGCATGAGAGTCTTTCTCTAATTCCTATCCCAAGCAAGCCTCTGGTAACATTAACTCTGGCATAGCCATTTGAGTTGGCAGCAATTTGTTCAGTGTTTTCATCAGTCTGATTCCTGCTTCCAATCTCAGGCGAGGCCAGTCCATTGCTGAATTATAGATGAGACATATTTGAGTAAATCAGGAGATGTCTTTTGGATGCTAGTCTCTGGAATAAATAAATTCAGAAGACAAGTTAAAGCCCAAATTGGCATTTCACCGCCCTTGGAAATAACGGATGCGGGGCAAATAAATTATGAGAACTGCTGTCCTTTAGCTGTGAATACTAATGCTCTCTAATTGTAAAAACTTGCAACCCTTTCTAGTTCATTATTTCAACAGGTGTCCTGCTTGTGTGAGGAATTTTTTTGTTTTATTGTATTACTTCCAAAGGGAGTGAATAACAGGTTGCATGTGCTTCCGTAATGGCCACTGCAAATGCAAGTTTCCATCGGTTAGAGGAGAGACTGGATGAACACTTGGAAGAGAGATATATTTAGGATCACTAAGTGCAAAAACCAAACCGGGCATGGGAAATCTAGTGGGATACTATGAAGACATTAATTAGGAATTATTGACTATGCTTGTCCTAATTTTCTTCTGAATAGATATCTGCTTGTAGCCACAATCAGAGGCTGAACAGTGGGCTACAGAAATCCTTGAATGGTATGAACCAGTATGACCACCCATATGATCATACATTCTTATCTTCAGAGAACTTCTCTGTAAATCCCAGTAAGTGCAAAGGATTTTAACGTTCAGAGATAAATGTAGGATTAGCTGATTTAAATTGCAGATGATTGCAGATTATTCTGAAACTTTTTAGTATATAGTATACTTAAATGAAATATATTAAAAGTAGTATTTCCTAGTATTTTAAGACTCTTCTACACGATTTTTCATACCAAAACTTCTCATTCCCCCTTAAATTTTGTACGAGACTAGTTAAATAGTTCACAGAAAATATATTCAGTTTACTTCTGTTGACCAAAATAAGTTAATAGTATTTTCTAGCTCAGCATGATAAACAGCCTTCACAGAAATTTGCGTTTTCATTTTTTAGTTCTGGAATGGAGATTGGAACAGGGCATATGAGCCTTTTAAAGTTTGCAGACTGCCACTGACCCTGCATGTTAAACTTGGTGTACATGATGGTGCTCATGGGAGAGCTTGATTCCTAGCTCATAAAATTAAGAACTTTCCAGTGGAACAAGTTAGAGCTTAGTCAAGGAGTTGCTCTTTGGTCTTGGCTCCTAGAAATATTCATGATCTAAAAGGTTTAGTTTGAACAATTACAGTCTTGTTTATATTAATTCAATTAAGTTGCCCCTTTGTGTTGGCCAAAATTAAGAGTTTTTATTGTAGTTGGGTGGCCATGACAGGAGGCAGAAGCCTACAAAACATGGGATGAAAGTCACAAGCTCCTTAGAAGAAGAAGTTCGAGCTGTATCATTGTAGTAAAGAAATAAATATATCAATGTAACTATTAATGTCCTCTAGGGAAAAAAAAAAACAAGTTAAACTTGCAATTTTCAGGAGGAAAGTGTTGAGATACTGCATTTACAAATGTGAATTCTGTGAACAGGAATTAAATTGCAGCTGGCATAACTTACAACATTAACCAATATTTACATTGTTAAAGTAAATATTTATTTTCACATCCTTTTTCTCAAAGTATTTAGATCCAATGATTCATATAATTTTGTTTTCCAGCGCATGATATTGTTGGAAAACTTAGCAGGTTGGGGGTGGGATGAAACCACAGGGCGAAAATGTTGTGAATTTGGATACATAGAATTTTATTTCTCTCCAGTCAGTAGATGAGTAAGTAGAAGAGGGCAGACCACACATATCTATATAAATACTGGCATTTTGCCAGGAGCAGGCAATTGCCCTATAGAGCAATAGAGTGTGAATATTATATGTAACATATGGAGATAACTGTCACATATTAAAGTAGCACAGCAGATTTTTCTGGATTTTCTGAGGTTATAACTTCCTATTCTAAAGCAATGAATGTGAAAACTATTTGCCTAAAATTCCTGAAGTGGATAAGGCACTACTTTCAGTAGACAGGCAAGGCACGCAAGGCACGTCTGAGAATGGGTAGTGAAAATAAAGAAGGTAAAGGGGAGGGAGGTGGTGAGACTGCTTTTTTTTTGTTTGTTTGTTTGTTTTTTGTTTTTGTTTGTTTTTTAAACTGCAGTGGTGTTATCTTCCACGAATTTTTACAGATCATTAGTCTCTAGCTGATGTCCCTGCCTTTGGGTAGGTGGGGACGTATTTTCCCATTTAACAATGCAGATAAGATTCATGCAGGATAACTTTTTTTTTTTTTTTTTTATAAAGTAAGGATTTCTGACACACCAGCTTGAGGGTGTATTATCCTCTCACTGTGTATGCATCATTAATGCTAATTATCCAATAATGGTGAAGGTGCTGGGGATTGTCTGGAGATTAAAGAGCAGCTGGTAGAAGCTGATAACCTGTGGTACTGCTACAGGCCATTAGACCTAGCAAGTCATTAATATCTAGAAGTACCTGATACTGCTGTCATAAAATGACAAAAGGATTTGGAGATGGGGTAGAGGTAGGAGTGGGAGGCAGAGTGTAGATGAATACAGGATTACAGGGCAACTTGGTTTCATATTGTGTACATGTGGCCCTCATGAACTGATCTTCCAAGTCCTCAAGCAAAGGGAAGCTTCTGAATTCTGTGCGCGTCCTAGATATGCTGTTTCAAAGTTGAGTCTGTAGAAAGATGGAAGGAGCAAGAACATTGTTTGCTGTAGAGCTTCAGCTCTAGTTTGTGTATTTTAAGGAACTAACTATTATTATAAATACTTTTGAGAGTGTTTGGTCAATATGGACAAAGTAATTAATGCTAATATATGAATTAAACACTTCATTACTGCCTTTTATGTATGATTCAAAACTTTATAGGATTACATCATATTTGCTCTCACTCTGTGGTTTTATCATGAGGTGCCAAGGAATGGGTTTTGGATGCAATATTAGTTAGGCTTTGATTCTCTCATCTTTTGTCAGTTCATGTCTTGGTTCTCTGTTTCTTACTCTGTTGGAAGATTTTGCTAGCTACATTAAATTAAAATCTTCAAGTATGTTAAATTCAACAAAAGCAAAATGACTGCATTTCCGAAGATGTGTTAGAAAAACTAAGGAAAAGCAGAGGGTCTGTGTGATGATGTCTCAATTCTTCTTTGATGGCATGCTTCTGTAGCAGTGACTTGAGTATAAAATCTTATTTTCTTTACTAACAGCAAAGACTCTTGCTCATTAAAATTTTACATTATACTTTATCCAAAGAAAAAAGTTACCAAATTAAAAATGCGGTTTAGTCACTTAAATCTCTGACTTGTTAGGTACAGGAGTGATTTAAATAATATAGTAGATAGTAGTAATTTTACGTAATCATATGGCAAACAAAGAAATAATCAGTTCATCCCAACTCCAGAAGGCATTTATATTTTGTGCCAATTTTTAAAAGCTGAAAGCTTCCAAGTGTCAAAACAGCAGAGCTGTTCTGAAAAGGCTATCAGTTCTAGAAACGCAATTATGAAAAAATACTGGTTTAGTTTTCATTACCTATTAGTAAACCTGTAATTCTTTTGTGACAACTAATCAGGAAGTCTCAAAACTTTTTAGAGTAAAGCTGTCTTAAAGACTTTCAGACTTTCTCTTTGACTTTCTTCTTGGCTGACTGTCTTCTCAATTACTTTGTCTTTTGTGTTGAGATATGTTAGCACCTTCTGCATACTCTAGAGTAAAGGATTTTCTTTTTATTTTCAGTTAACTGACATGCCATCATACTGGGAAATGCAGTATCTGCTATAGTAAAGATCTGGTTTACAATATAATATATTTAATTTCCATTTGAACAGATACTTTCACAGAAAATATTCCGTGTGGTCAAATGCCTTTTCCATCAATGTGTTTTTCTCCAGGCAGGAAGGTGCTCTTGGCTAGTTAAAGATTTAACTACAGAGCAATGTGCTTATGGAACTCATGTTATTAGTCTCATTTGATGGATGGCTCTAGATAAACGTAGTGTGATCTAAGAGGTGCCAAGTGCAGGGAACTCTTAGTTTATTTGATCCTTTCATGCTGGACTGACCTGTATTGCAAACTTTCTTGAAACAGTAAAAATCCACCAGGTACTTTAGAAAATTAAGATGGAATTTATAGTATGAATCCGTCAGTATTTCCAATTACATTTCTTGGTATTTGTCCACTAAGGAAAGGCAGAATATTGGATTGCTTAATATAGAGCTTTAATTAAGACCAACTTGTATTGGTGTTGTGCCAGCTGCTTTTTTTTTCTATTTTTCAACCTTGAAAAATGCAGATTGAATGCAAATCTGACTTGCATAGGAATTAAAACTTTATTTTTAATATTTGCTGGCTCTTTGCCCAAATACAGCATTGGGGAGTTTTTTTGTGCCTTTTCCTCCTGTAAAGAGCATTTAAGTGTATGTGTTTTCCATCCTAATTGTTCATTCCAAATTTAAGCATGTGTTCCACAAATGAACACAACCAATACTTTGAGTGTGTTGCAATGGTGCATTTGAAAACTGGTCAAGAGAGTAGTATATTAAATTTAAATTAGTCATTTTCTTTAAATAGTTGAAGAGCTCAGCAATGTAATTACCTAAGAAACATCTGTGTCAATTAAAAGTGTTGGTGTGCACACCACACAAGTGATGTTGAATTATAATTGGGGAGCATGCTTCCACCACTTCAGTGTAAAGTTCAAAATTTAAACTGCCCTTTTAGGTAGTTTGTGCTTAGCAGCCAGACCTTGCCCTGAGATGGCAGATAAGTGTTCACAAAGTCATCCTGATAACAGGGCCAGTGAAATGGTTATGTGAGACAGGGGACAAAGTAGCAAATGACAGGGGTATGGTTGTGGCTTGAACTGATGCTGCTTCTTCATGAGTGCTTTATTTTCTGGTGGAGCTCTGACAGTCTTTCCTCTTGACGTTTGATGTATGGACTTTTTTGAATAAAACTTTAAGAAATGTTGATAATCTGTAGGCAGTTTTTGTTGAGGCTGGAGGGAGGAATTTCACACTGTTCACTCAGCAGTACCTTTAACATATATATATGTTTATAATACATGTGCTATAGAATCTCTTTGTAGGCTCTTTGGGTTTTCTATTTCTCAAAGTAGATTTTACACTAAAGTAAAAGCTGCTATGTCATTTAGGTACACCAATGTAAGGGCAAGACACCTTTTAAAAAGATAAGAACCTGCCAACTTTCACTGCTCTAATATACAGTAGGTCACAAAAAAAGTTTAAATACAATAATGCAGGAATGATTCAGGAAGAAAAAGTATACTGATATGTTATGGACATACTTATAAATTACTACTTTTTTCTGAGATGAAAACAGTAGAAATTAAAGACAGTAGGAATTAATACAAACTTTTCTTAGAACAATTAATTTCATCTCAGTCACATTTTATATGATCTGCTGAAGGGTGTGATATGCTTTTTAAATTCACCATATTACTTCCTTGCTCAGGAGATTCACAAAGCAAAGCTACAGCGTTGTAAAAAACTGAGGAAGGGACAGGTTCAGCATGTTTAACAGGGACTGAGAAAGAAAAAGGAGAGGAGGAAAAAACGCACACCCACCCCATGTAAAAACCAAACACAAACAACCAAACAAACAAAAAAAAACCCAATAAACCAAAAACCAGCATGAATAGAGGGAAGAGTGTGTTTCTCTAAGACAGGTATGCATGGTTTTGCATTTGTTGCAACACAGTTGTAGATTTAGGATACTTCAAATGACTAAATTATTTAATAGAAAAGGTACTTTTCCTCCTTTTTCTACCAATCAGTTGGTACACTTCATATGATTCTGAATACTCTTATGCTTTGTAGATGATGGTCTTTTAAAGAGCAACGAAAATCATTAGTTGGTCAGTGTTTCACCTCTATAAAGGCATTACAGCTTCTATAAATTTCTGAAAGATTAGATATCTAGCATTAGTATTAACAAGGCTGGATGGATAAAAAAATAACCTCTTGCAAGTCTTCTTAGTTTGGCTGTGTAAGGCTTGGGAGTAGAGTGTTGGCTACTTTATTAAAATCATAAAAAAACAAATTTGTGGGGTTGGAGGGGAGAAGGGGGGAAGAGTGAGAGAGTAGCCCAAAGAGAAAGCGTGCATGTATTACTATAATCTGAGTACAGGAATTTATAGACAGTATTTAGGATAGAGCAGTCAAACAATGGATTATACTGTCTTGGAAAAAACTAGTTACTAGGAGATTGTGACAGACTGCTGAAGTGGGCAAAGTTTTTTATTAAAGAATAATTCCGAGATAAATCAGAAGCTTTGGGAATTTAAAATTACATATTATATTCTACATGAAAAATTAACCGCCTCAATTAACACTTTTCCATCACTAGAAAAAAACAATGCCCTTCCTGTTCTCCCCCTCCAAATGTAGTTCAGTATTTAAAAATTAAGGGATTTTATTTTTTTTTTAAAATCATGAAGTATCTGATTCATTTGTCCCAATTGCAGGCTATGAAACAAAAGAGAACAATTATAATCAAGAATCCTTGTATTGCTTAGTGACAGAATCTACTGCACAAATGTGCTCCAAAATCTGTTCTCCTCCAGCTCCCTTACATGGGAGAATAAATGCTTTCTATTCTTTGTTAGTTGAATTAAGTATTACAAACACAAATCAAATGTAGACTTCTGCACTATTATCTGCCAAATCTTACCTGCAAATATAAAACTAAAGAACGTGTATGTCTCCTCCTTCAGGGAAATCCTCCATGATATGAATACTTGTCTTAATCTGCTACAGAAGTTGACATTTTTCTGAAATGTCATGTGAATCCTTGTTTTGTGGGAGCCAAACACCTAGCATTTGGTGTTGTGGTGCCTATTTTACTGCAGCTCATCCCATTTTGGAGGTTTAGAACTAAGAGCTAGCTGCCTCTTTTATGATGATGGTAGCTCAGGATGTTGACCAAATAATTGTCTAAATGAGTTGCCTAGAAAGATGGCAAGTCCACACCTTGTGCTGATTCTGTAACTGTTACCAAAACAGATCCTGAGCCCAGCAATTCACTAGTATCTCTCATGAGAGTTGCTGTTATCTCGGCGTGTTCAAAGATGTGTTTAAAGCTGAGTTTCACTTTTATGTTCAGGCCACCTTTAAACCCTTAAAGATATAGACTATAATGCTTTGAAGCCAAGTACATATTAAAAATCTTAGTGTGGAAAAATATAAGAGTATTGCCAGACACCATTTAATTTTCTGTTTATTACCATTTCTTACACCATGGTGACAAGATTTTAGCCTGTTTTAAGAAACTGAAACTATGCATGTAGGACTGTTCTAGTTATCTGTATTTCCAAAGCCAATCTTATTCTGTTAGTTTGAGTTTATTTTACTCATGGAAAATTTAAGAATGGTGATTTAATGTGCTTTGGGACACATTATTTGCAGAGGAGTAGATTTTTGCATGATCCGTCTTATGAATTAGCTCCTTGCTTCAATAAGATTTAGCCTGGTTAGTTTTTAAGGAAAAAAAAAAAAGCTCAGACCAGTTTAGCTGAAAGCAGTGAGGATGAAGACAGATGATTTCTTTCAGTAGAGGTTAGATGATGTTAGATACATCAAGAGAGCAAGAAGAAAGCCAAGTCTGATCTTCTTAAAATCCATCTTTGCATAAAAATACTTTAATTAGGAAGCAATATTTTTTTTTTTCCTTATTAAATAAAATTGTATTTTAACTTTCCTCACTTAGCTTTTCTGGTTTTGAGCTGTGTCTAATAATTATAATGCCATATATGGAAGACCCTTCCATGGTTATTCATTCTTGAGTGTTTATGTGCACTAAAATGTGCAAATGCTCAATTCCAAGACTGTAAATATTACAAAGAATTTGGCCTACTCTCATCGTCACTGTAGAATCAGATATGTCTGGAAGCTGATGTGTTATTAAATGCTAACTAAAATGGAAATATATACATAAAGAACTGGGTTTTTCTTTATGAGCTATCCTATTGCTTTTTGTTCTTCAAATGTAAATTGATATTAGAATAATGGAAAATTCAGGTTGGAGAATGCCTCAGTGGGGTATGTAGTCCAACATTTTCTTTGAAGCTATGAGGTCAGATCAGCTTGACCTAATTGTGTCATTAATCTAAAGTGTTGATCTAATTTCATCATGAAAACCGTACTATAAAAATTCACAATATGCAGTAAGTGCAAATTTTCCATTCTAAAGCAACATAAATAACAGAAACACTGAAGTTAAGATAAGACCAGGAACAATAGACTGTATGGTAGGTCTTGGGCAAGACATCGTGAAGTGTGCATCCTCTGTGGTGTTTATAAATGCACACACTCAGCCAGTTCCTCTGGGAATCAAGGAGGATTTTCCCCCTTCTTTCTCTCCTTCTTTGCTCTCATCTCATCCCTAATAATAGACAGGAAACTGGTGTTCACACACTCTTAAACAAACCAAACAAAACCCCTCTTCACTTATGTGTCCAATACCAAACAAAACTAGGAATGTTCAAAAGTGCCGAAAAGTAGATAAAAGTCATTCACCTCCTGATTAAATTCCAGCCCCAACTGACGGAATTGAATGAATTATTGGATGGTGGTGTGGTACCATTGTGCAGTGTATGTGCTAATGCTTTCTGTCTGTCTCAAAATGGCAGGTGTAAGCAGTTAGGAATTTAGCAGCCCAGGTGTTACTAGCAGTTTGCAGGAAGCAAGCCAGTGTACTGTGAGGGAGGAATTCACGGTTTGTAGTCTAGCTCTTGTTATTTCACTGACATGCTGTGCAGCTTCAGCAAAATGTCTGTTCTTTTTCCTTACCTTTCATGCTT
Source organism: Nycticryphes semicollaris (assembly GCA_013400055.1). NCBI lineage: Eukaryota > Metazoa > Chordata > Aves > Charadriiformes > Rostratulidae > Nycticryphes > Nycticryphes semicollaris. Next base: position 38,776 of record VXBJ01005293.1, on the reverse strand, counting down.
AACCACTGGAGGCATTTCTTCATAGCAATCCTGGGTTTTGTACAATATTGTCGTTACTATTAATTGCTAACACCATTGGTAGTATCAACAGAGAATTAAAAGACTGACTTGTAATCAATTCTTATAAATTGTCTCATCTTCTTTGTTTTGCTTTCTTTGTTGTTGTTTGATCAGTTAAAGTAATAGGTGTTGAACAGCAGGCGCATACTGCTTTGCATAACGTTTCCTTGTGTACTACAGTGTCTTTAGGAAAATTAAATAAAGAAGCAGAACAGGCAGTATAAGTGGCTGTAAGAAAGTTAAATGTATGAGTACTAGTACCATAGAGGATAATGAAACTAAAAGGTGTGTTTAGAGATAGACCTGATTTGTGCTGAGGCTCTAAATATAAATGCCAAAAGACAGTACTGAAATGGCAAAATTTTGAATAGCCTTTTAGCAGTAATAGTTATTTTTCTTTAAGTTTAAAACCAGCAGTTTGACCAGATGATTGTTGTACATTCTTCCTAACTGAATTATTCTATTCTATTATATTTGAAAAGCGTAAACATTTGCTGAACAACAAGGCCTTTTTTTCCCTCAAATTTATCAGGCCCAAATAAGAACAGAACATTATAAATGGAGACACAGCTTTCTAAGGGACTTGCTGTGCGTAACTGTATGTTTATAGTTAAATAATGTAACTATTAGCTTGCACAGTATATTCAATATTATAATATTTGAATTAGTTTATTATATTTTTGGTGAAATTGGTAAGATTAAAATAGTCACTTGGGCTTCTGTATTTTTCTGAAACAAAAAATAAGTTGACATGAACAAGGGATAATTTGTGTTACTTTCCTCCTTCTTCCCATCCTCTTGCCTTCTTTCCAGAACCTCAAACAGCCCCGATGGAAAAAATTATACTATATGATGTGCAACTGTGTCTTTTCTCCAGGCAGCGTCTCACTGCTGCTAGTTATTCTTTGGCAGTTTGAATCTTTCATCTTGGCATTATGATACAGGCAGAATGAGAAAATTAACATTAATAGCACTGGCAAGTGTAGGAGAGCTAGTTTAGGCTGCTAAATTTCATTCCAATCTAATACTCTTGAGGGGAGTAGGACCACTGAGACCTGATGTGCGTGGAAAAAGAACCAAGGCAATGTGTTTGGACTTCATTTCCCCTTGTTCTCAGAAAAACATTCTTTACTTCTGCATCTTTCCCTGCTTTTCTATGTTCTTTTTTAAAAACATTCTCATGTGAATAAATTTATTCACTGAATAAATTCACCTGTGAGCAAAACTATTTGGATGGATGAATAAGAATTTCAGCTTTTTTTTTTTTTTCTTAGGCTTTTCTCTCCCATGAATGTTTATAAACAGTAGTAAATTTTCGGTTTTGATATAATTGAGGGAGAAGAAACTAGATGATTTAAGTTAGAAACTCCCAATTTTTAAGGCAACTGTTTTTATGGTTTTTGGGAGTTGAGGTGGGTTTGGTTTTTTGTGTCTTGCTCAGAATTTTGAATGCCATTATTAGAAATTATACCCAGGCAAAGTTTTGAAATGATGCCAGACGGTGTTGTCATTATCAGTAATAGAAGGGATGTGATAATTCTTATCAGCATTTATTTCAGGCAAATGGGAGTGAAATTTTATGGGGCAAAGTAAAGGTACTTTATTAGCTCCTGGGTACTTACTCTGATTTTTTTTCAGAGGCTTCCTTTAAATGATGAGACACAAAAATATAAAGTTAAGGTATGAATACAGAGGATTAAATTCTGGTCTGAGGTTTAGCTCAGTGAACAAATAGTGAGAAACTATGAGCAACCTGGTCTAGTCGAAGGTGTCCTTGCTCAGGGCAGTAGGGCTGGAACTAGATGATCTTTAAGGTCCCTTCCAACTCTCGCCATTCTGTTAAGTGAGAAACCACTCACAGAATCATCACCTATGGAGCAAAAGGGTGACAAGATGACAGGACTTGCAGATAACACCGTGAGGAGTGTCTGGGTTTCACAGCTTGTTAGGGATTATCACAAAGGTGGCCAAACCTCACCAATAACTGGGGGAAGTACCAAAAATGTTCTGAGAGTGAGACCTTGTAGGGCAAGTGGTGGCTTGGTAGTTGTATCAGTGATACCATGTAAGGCTGAGATGACCTGGGTAACAATAGCAGAAATCCTGAATTTGGGAATATTGAAGCAAATCTGGGATTAGTGAGAAAAATGTAGTTAGGTGCAAGTGGCTGATTTGGAAGGAGGCAAGGGTAAAGACAAGGTGAGGAAGAACAAGCATGTGAAAATGGAGAAAAAGGGCAATAAGAAGAGCAGGTCTTATTTAAGCAAGCTGGTGGATGGAACGCTTATCTAATTGAAGCTTGCACCTTATTGCTGCAGTCTGTTTTCTCTTAATTTTAAACTTTCCTGCTGATTTATTTTCTATGTGAGTGTGTTCATGTGTGTGACCACCATCAACCTTGAAGCAGGCTGTGCAGCGAGTAGAATGAGAAAGAGCCATGGGCTACAGGAGGCTATACTACCCATGCGGGTACAAACTGCAGGGATAGCTGATGGGGGGACCAGCTATTGCTAAGACCAGGAGACTATGGCCAAATCCTAGGGATCTGTGTGTGTGACTGCTACAGGTCTCCTGTCCTGATCCCCAAAGATGATCAGGCTGGCTGTGCCGATAAAGGCACTTTTTTCCAATTGCATTGACCTTTGTGGCCAGACACATTAGCACCAGGTCCATCTCTGANGGTCCTGTCGTTATTCCCTTGGGAGAAGAGGGCAATCCCTGCCTCTCTACAGTTTTCTTTCAGGTAGTTGTAGAGGGCAATAAGGTCTCCCCTCAGCCTCCTCTTCTCCAAACTAAACATGCCCAGTTCCCTCAGCCTCTCCTCGTACGACTTGTTCTCCAGACCCCTCACCAACTTGGTGGCTCTCCTCTGGACACGCTCCAGCACTTCAATCTCCTTCCTGTAGTGAGGGGCCCAGAACTGAACACAGTACTCGAGGTGAGGCCTCACCAGTGCCGAGTACAGAGGCACGATGACTTCCCTACTCCTGCTGGCCACACTGTTCCTGATACAAGCCAGGATGCTGTTGGCCTTCTTGGCCACCTGGGCACACATATGTATGGGCCCATGCTGGGAGGGTGAAACCACAGCATCTAGCCTCCCTCACTCTGGATGTGGAGGAACCACAGACTGCAGAGCCCACTACAGTCTGCTTCTGTTAATTTATCACAAGTTGGGAGGCACACAGCACCTGCAGGGGAATGGCAAACCACATAGCGTGTGGGGACTCGCTGGCTATGGTTGTGGCTCAGGCCAGACTGGCATGGGGCAGGTGTACATAGGGACCTCCGCAAGCAGCTCTGTCCCACCATGCTCAGAGGTGCGCCAACAGAGCCAAAACAGTGACTGGGGTCATGGCCCCAAGACTGCCAGGTATTACCATAGGGATGGGGACCTCTGAATGCACACCAGGGATGCATGCAGGTGTACTCCCAGCTGTAGCATGGGGGCACACCTCATACTGTGTCTGCCCCTGCTGGGCCACAATATGGCTGTCATCCAAGAAGCAAGTAATGAGGTATTTATTAGACCTTAAAGCCACCTGCAGTAAGCAGGCTCATGAAGCTGTTGGCATTACACCCGAGATTTGTCATTATGCCCCATCCTGCTGAGCCCTGTGCTTGTTGTGAGACTTCCTTCCTGCTATGTCATCTTTTGTGCTGGATGGGGCATGTTAGAGCTTCTCCTGCTAGCAGTTTTCGATCAGTCAAAAGTAAATTTGTACTTTTCGAGTGTATATGTGGACCTCTACTCAAATTCTATCTATACTTACATATTTGATTCCAATAATATTACAGTGGGATATCTCTGTGAAGCAAATCATTTAGCCTACTTTGTCTAGAGTTTGAGTTAAGTGCGTTGATCCCTTTCTCATTAACAGTTTCTTACTGTGTTGAATAAGCATTTACAGTTTATTTTCCAGCCCACCTGAAGTGGCTTCCCTTCACATGACTGATTTTTTAAAAAGTTTATTGTGATTAGTTAAAATTCGAACACCTTTGCTGCATTATTTACAGAAATCTGTTCTCAGCTCACTAGTTGATGCATTTGTTGTAAAGCAATGCTAACTTCCATTTCTCCAGAATTGCCTGTGATTACTGTAATCTTTCTGAGGTGTGTAATCAGTCTGGCACTTTCTGGGAAAGGCCTAACGTAATGGCCCTGTGATGAAGTAAACTACAATGTAAGCCGACTATGCATATGGAGATGAATTTGACTACTAGGCACTTGAAGTTTGCATAATTCCCTTGTCATATGGCCTATTTATCAGCAGTTCACTTTCTCATCTAGCGTGTCTCACAACTCCAAACGTGCCATGAGATGTGGGTCTGTGGCCATTGCAACGGAAGTTCAGCTGTCCATCTCATTCCTTTGCTTATTGCAGTGTGACAGAAGACACTTATGACTTAATTATTAAAAATGATTAATTCAAGTGATTTTTTCCGATAAGGAAAACTTAACTTAAGCATCAGTGTTGTGGGCACAACTTTGCTTCTGCCAACTCTGTTGCACGGGATTAAAAGGGTAGAGTGGGTATCTCAGGAAAAAATCATCGTAGTATCTTATACTTTGCTGCTTTTGGCATCAATGTATGTTTGGTGCAGTCACGTACGAGGGCATCCACTACTATCAAAATTCTGTAGCTAGTACTATAAGAGGGAATCAAAGCCTTGAAATCATTATTTTCAACATATTCTGAAAAAACATATTAAATAATAACACTGCAAAGTATTTCTAGCCTAATCACTGCAGGCTAGCTGTTCCCGAAACAGTAATTTTGAAAAATACAGACACATATATTGCTGGTGTTCCCAAACTTTTTTTTTGCCTTAATGTTCCATTCATAAGCAGTAAATAAACTGGCACAGAGTTAATGGATGATTAATAATTTATCATTTTAGCATTACTTTCTACTGCTATACTACTATATTTATCTCTTTCACTGTTCCAAATAAGTATCATGTTTAAAACATTGGTGGATTAGTTTTAAACTTTTTAACGTTTCTATTTATAAGGCATTAGAAGGATGTATTGTTTAAATAAAATTGGAATGGGATTATTTGAACTTACCTAGAGCATTATAGACTTGTTATCATTGCCACTCAATTTTACTAACTCTTCTATGTACCTTGCTAGTTTAACTGGAAATGTTGAATGAAGGCTTACTCTTTTGTGGGTACATGAGAAATTCCTCCCAAACTAGATTGACTTAAAAATGGTTAGAGGGAAAGAACTGAGAGATTAACAGGCTAGGTTTCAGGAATGTATATGGTATTTCATTTTATATACGTTCACATTAAAGAGGAAGTGTCACTTTAATCTGTTTGCTATGATTGCTAAAGAAGAGAGAATTCTTTTTTACACTGAAGAAGACACTTTTGATAGAAGAATAATGAACGCATTAATACTGAGTCAGTCTTCCAATTTCATTAAAATTGATAAAAGGAACTTTTAAGAAAGTATCAGTTAGATGAAAAACAAACTGAGTAGTTGAATATATTAATTTCTTATCTTCTGGCTTTTATACACTGAAAACGTCACATTTAATTTGAAATTTAGATTGATGGCTCCCTGTTGTGGATGCACATTTGAAAGAATTGCATTATGAAAACTGTGTGTTGTGTTCTCTCTTTATTTTCTATGCTTGGGAGAAAAGTAAAAACTGACCTTTGGTAGTTTCTTCAATCTCATGGTTTGGGAATCTCTTTCAGTACCTTTTAATACATGTAAAACAAAAAATGTGTGATGAAAATTACAGTAGACAGACTCGAGGGAATAACTCCAAAGAATGTGTAAATTTAATACAGAAGCAAAACATCTGTTAGAAGATGTTTCTTAGGGCTAATGCAGCATAAAATCCTGGATAGTGAGTGGATGTGGGAGGGAATGGGAGTGGAAGCTATCTATGTCTCAGAAGAAATGGTATTTCTTTTCATCAACTAAATAATCTTTTTAAAGTTTAAAAGTTTTACCTTTTGCCTTTTCACCAACTTAATACTTGTCCTTTTAGAATATGCTGCTAGAAATCTCTCTTATCTTGACACATTGGCTATGTGTGGGAGGAATAAAAGAGAAAGAATACATGTTTATGGAGAAAGGGAGAGAGGTGCATAAAGTTTTGGAGCATACGCAGCAAGGTATAGAAATACATCATCATAAATGCTTAGAGTAGGCAAAAGTTTGGAGAAAGTTTGTTTTTGTATTGTCCTCTGATACTGCAAGGATACTGTCTCAGTATCTAAGAAAGATCAAAATAATTTCCACTTTCCACTTCCAAATTATTTCCCCTTCTAGACCACAGTAACTTAGATTAGTAATGATATTAGAAACTTAGGAAACAGGGCTAAACTCAGGAATTTCTGTATTGCAAAGGTAGCAAATGTTCTTTTAGGTATAAGGTCAATGTCAGGGACCTTTGACTAGGCATGACATAGGATTGAAAGTATGTCTAAGCAAGATCTCTGTTCTAGGCTGTGAAGTAGTTCACAAGCAAGCACGATATTCCCTGGCATCTGCTCTGGTTTTGATAGGGGCTGGCATTCAGCATGTCTCTGTAATGGCACATAGCTACCTCATCACTCCTCTCCTGGGTCTCCTTCATTCTGTTTCCTGAAAAGCAGCATATTTTGACGATGCAACTCTCTTTTAGTCACTTTGCTTATGTAACTATTTCTAGAACAGAGCCAGAAAGAGCATGCAGCTTGGATAGGTTGTAAATAAGGGACGTGTTATTTGTTGTATTTTTAATGTTTGTGTCTTAATTTCCACTGCCCTGAAAGCAAACATCGTTCTGGTTAACTACAATGTAGTCTAACATGCTTGACGATCACACTGTGTTTCATCAAATTGTACACTTACAGATCTGTTACAGATTTTCTTGTATATATTTGTTGGTTATTAGCAATTCCTTATTTTTACCACCAGTAGAAAATGAAGGCAGTAGGACCTTTATCTTTCATCACACGAGAACTTGACTTGTGCCTTAAAAATAAGAATGGTAGAGACATACTTGAAGAAAGGGTCATGCAATGGGGAAGGTCATGCATGCATATTCTAAATACTAGTTTTTGTAACACAATACTACACAATGGTCTCTGAAGTATCATTTTAATGTTTAATTGTGAACTGTTCAAAAAAAGGAGGCCAGAGGGAATTGTTGTATTGGGAATCTTGCAATGAAGACCCACTCCTAGAGCCAGAGAAAATACTTAAAAACAGCAGTCATGAGCCGTCAGAATTCCTGTATGAAAGCAGAATGTTTCTTTCACAGAAGTGTTTAGGGATTTAATTGTTTTTTCCCAAAATGTTATTCAACGGTTATGTGTAATCAAAATAGATGCATATTTTTTCTGAAAATTTGTAGCTAAACCTAATTTAATTTTTTTTTTTTTTTTAATGGCTAAAGTTCAATTAACGCATGGAATTGGCTGATGCTTATGGTTAGTGAGGTATTCTACAAACATTTTTGTAAAACCAGCACGGATTTAAATGACTGAAGAAGAATTTGCACTGGCTTTTCACATAGTTTAGATATACTTAATATTCAGGTGGAATACTTACACTAAGCACATCAATATTTTCAATCAAATATGAAGAAATTAATTTATTACCACTAACTACAAAGTTTTCTTTCAATTTCTAATATTTTTTTTTACCTATGGTTATACCAGTCCTTTAAAAAGTGGTACTTCCAAGCTAAAATATTCTCTAAAGAAAAAGTCTACATAAATATTTCTCTGAAACAAATAATTAATTTTATTTTATTCATTTTGAACACAGTGGAAGGTAAAAGACCATGGATTTTACCATAAATATTTTACTTTGAAAGTTAAGAATATTGAGTAAGCATATTGTGGATTCATTATAACTCCTATCCAATAGAATATCTAGTAGTTAAGACTTTAGTTTTGCTGTGTGAAGAATAAAGTGGTAAATATACAAATCCTTTGTCTTCACTTGAGTCACTGGAGTTTTTACTCAGATCCTGCTAGAGCAGGATTGCCTAGAGCACATTACTCAGGACTGCATCCAGGCGAGTCTTGAAGGTCTCCAGAGAAGGGGACTCCACAACCTCCCTGAGCAGCCTGTTCCAGTGGTCTGGCACCCTCACTGGAAAGAAGTTTCTCCTCATATTTGAATGGAACCTCCTACATTCCAGCTTGTACCTGTTGCCCTTTGTCCTATTGCTAAGAAACAACTGAAGAGAGTCTGGCTCCATCCTCCTTCATTGTGATCTTTACTGGGATGATGTTTGAATGTTTCTTTCAGAGAATTGTTTTTTCCTTCAAAGTCGTTCAGTGGTCTTGCATAATCAAAATGCTTTGATATTGCATGCACTGAAAAAAATGACAGATAAGAAGTATCTAAAAATTATTTTTGCTGTTTTCCAAAAAAGGGATTTTTATTTACGCAGAACTCATAAGTACTGCATATGACATGCAATAGTGCAAATGGAAACTTAACAAATATCCGAACATTGAAACTTAAGACTTTGTTCAGGAGAAACTACACTGATATTACAGTTCATTATGAAATGTTGTTTGTTGAGCTCTGATGATATACAGAATTTATTAATTTCAGTGAGGCCCTTTAACACAGCTGTATTCCTTTGGGAACTGAGTGAGTATGATGACATGGTCCTGCTGTTTTCTACAGGTACTTAGGCATAAGCCAGTAACAGATGAAGTGGTCTTCCAGAACTTAGTCCTGCAACTTTTACATTAATAATAAACCAAGATTTTTCATCCTTATTCCCGATTCAAGTCATTCTGTGGACACATGAGAATAATTAAAATGTCCAGAAAAATCTACTGTAGTGCTGATTATGTGATATTTCTATGCTGAAACCTAAAAATCCTTCGGGTATTATAGTAGTCAAGTGAACAAAGATTTGCACTATGAAAATAAAGTAAACATAAAATACTGAAATAGAGCACTGACAATCTGTCAAAAATCACAATTCCTCCAGTGGACTTTAGGCAGCTTGCTTTATTCTGCATATGTGCAAGGATAATCGGTTTTCTACAAGTGGTGGCAATTTAGCATTACCTCTTCAACATGTTTTGTTTTCTGGATGATAACATGATGATTAATTTATAAAGCTCTAAATTATTTTTCATGAACCTGAATCTCCATTTCCTGGAGCCCTTATTCTCTATCAGTCAGTAATAAGTGTTGTTTATCTGTTCTGATCTAATAGTAGGCTCCCTGCTGCTCAATCATCAATGATTTGTCATCCTAGTGATATCACTATGACAAATGAATATTAGAAATCCACAGAAAACATCTGAGACTGAGAAAGTGATTTTACTGTCATACTGCTTCTAGCTTAGAAAGTTCGTGTATGAATCACTTGGCTCTAATCCTGACTCTAATAATCAGAGGGACTATTTCTGTATTTTAATGTCTTTAAAAATAATGTGTATTGTATTCTGCAGAAGATCAGTTGTGCAATGGGATTTACAAAGATAAGATTCCAACTTACTGGTACAATGTTTTAATCAATTGTTTAGTCTACACTTTCCACAAAGGGAAGGTTTAACACCTATACAATACTGAAATTAGTTATAGTTGCTACAGTTACTGCTGGTCTTTCCAACAGCGTATTTTCTTATAAGGTACTTTATTTCAGTATGATTTCAGCAAGTATTTAAAAAAGTAATTAGTCAAAATATTTCAATTTCTTTCATCAATAAAGCATATTTACATAGACTATGTATGTATTTACATTTATAAATACATACATACATGTGCTTTACATTCTTATATAGGTGTATAAACAAATATATAAGAAAACATGTTTTAGTACAAATTTGGAACCTATGTGTAACATTTAAATCTGTATTTTACTACCTTAGAAGGTCTCACTTTAAAAAAAAATGAAGTGCCTTGATTCTCCTTTCTCGAACAACTTAAATCATTACCTGGTTATTCTGTCTTTAAAAGTAATTTTTTTCTTCTCCGTCTGATTATCTTAGAGTAAAGTGTATGTATTTGAAGGGTCAGTGGGCATCTGGTTTTTTGGTTTGCCTTTTTTTTTTTTTACCTTGAGCATTTGGAATCCACTGTTAGCAGGAGTCACTGTCTACTGAGCTGTATCAAAAAGCTGACAACTGGCTCTGTGGCTTGCAAAATAAGTCCATGAATAAATGTACTAGGAAATATATTAACCTGTCATTTTTATCACTGATGTCTTTCTACAAAGAAGAGAAGCATGTTAAACTTACCTCTTGGTTTCTTGTATGTGAAATTACTTTTTTTCCTTTAGAATACAGTCTGGCACAAAAAAGTAAAAAGGTAGTTGATTGTACTGCTTCCCATCTTATCTTTTAAAGGATATTGCTGCATTCTTTTATTTATGTACAGAGCCAGAGGCTGCTTTTAAAATATTTAAGCTGCTTAAATGAAAATGTAATTTAAAAATAAAAGGTATTAATGAATCTGTGGAGGTTTATGTTCATTTCCAGAAGCTTATTTAAGACAAAGCCAACAATTTTAGTGGGTGCATGGGTATAGATGCTTATCTCTCTCATTCAGTTGTTTGAATTTTTTAGTATTTGGGGAGGATGTAATTATTGAGAAATGCTATTGCCAAGCAATTGTGTCAATCATTTGCTTATGAACAAATGGGAGGCAAGCGTTTTTTGCAAGTATTATCTTACTAAAATAGAATGGTTATTTCTGCTAAATATATTTAATTCACAGTTGATGAAAACACTTACATAGCAAAGCTTTGCTGCACAAATGGTGCAAAAACATCTATTGCTTTTATTTTGTAGCACAGGGTTGGGTAAAAATTCTGATGATTCAGCGTTCAACTTTCTCCCACTGAACAAACAGTATGATACTTAGGGGACAGGGAATGGGGAAAGAGGCAAATCAAAATACACTTTTGCAAATGTTTGCATCTTGTCTATTAGAAATGGGGTGGGTTTTTACAAGTTTTTCAAGAGCGAACCAGTAGCCTGTGTTAGTAGGTAAAACATAACTTGGTAGAATAATTAATAAAAAAACAAACAAACAAACAAAAAAACCCACCACCAAATCAACCAACCTCAAAACCCTAGCTGTTTTGTTCTTGTAAAATCTGTTCAATAAGATTGCTTTTGCCAGAGAAAATGGTGTGGGCACGCAGGGCTACACCGTGGTTAAGGTGGAGAGTACCACATATCCTCTGCCTCTTGGTGCTGCCCAGCAGCACCCACAAAGCTGTTCACAGTTGTTTGGGCTCTTGCCCCTCTTTCCATCCACTGCTCCCTGGCCTGCAGCACAAAAAACTCAAGGTGCGTCTGTTGACCCCCATTGGTGCAGCCTGATTCTGTTACCTGGGTGCTGTGTTAAGAATAGGGGTTCTCTCAAGCAAAACCTCAGTCCAGTCCCAGCTGCTGGCTTGGGCTTCCCATCGTCTCTGCTGGAGAGTCAAGCGAAATGTATGCTACAGAGCAGAGTTGCAGGAGGAGGGGGAGGAAAGCACTTATTCCTCATCAGGTGCATGGTACGATTTCAGTGTCTTGGAGGACAGATCAGGCTTTTACTCTTCAAATTAAAGGAAGCAATATATGTGTAATTTCCACATTGAGAAGTCATTGCTTTAGCAAATCTGTGCTAAAATGCCCTTGACTTTTGGGAACTAAAACTATGTTGCTATTTATTAGCTAAAAAAAGAATAAAATTCAGTTCATGAAAAACTTCAGCGCTGCACTTTAATTAAACATTTCAATCAGTGAGTTTGAGTGCAACACCAGTTGTTATGTTTTTACAATCAAAACTGCGGTTAGACCGAAGCCCTTTTCCAATTAGATTCTCATGGGGATGTCTTTTCTGTGAAGTACACAGGAAATTAGCTAATAGATTATTTGCTTCCTGAAATTTCATCCTCCAGGAAAAACTGTAGAACTGGTCTTCTGACTCCTTCAAGCAGTTCTTTATCCTGTATTACTCCATTAGTGGCAATTTATAAACTTTTTCTCAAAAAGAATTATTTTCTAATTAGAAATAGTTAAACAGCTTTTGCAAAAACAGTAGGACTAAAATGATTGTGATTGTCATCAGACTAAATTGTACATAGGAATGCATTACATAATATACTCCCTATAAGTATATATATATACTCTTAATAATAAAGTCTTTGAGAAGTTTTAACCTTGAAGACATTATGCTGTACTTCAAAATACCTTGTCCATATTCTCTATGTTTTATTAATTTCTAACATAAACAGCAGCTTTTAATTTTTTCTTAACCATGATTATGCATTCACACTAGAACTGCAACCTGTGCAATTTTTAAGGTGTTTTTTAGAATTACCTCTCCTGTTCAAAGAACTGCTTGTTAATTATGGGTCTCATCTATGGTCACTGGAAAGTAACCTACTGAATATCCTTAACCACTTTTGCAGTACCCGAAAATATATATATTTTTTTTCTTATAGGTAGTACTGGGATTTACTCCTCTTTTAGCTATTTCCTCAAGGAAAGATTTAGAAAAAATTAAATCTAATATTACCATAACCACCAGCTTAAACTTAAACCCCCAATATTTTTTTTTAAGGACCTGATGTATTTGGAGATAGGAGGATGAATGGGTCTAACAGAATATGTTGTTAGGCTGTTACTGACCCATAATAGAAAAATTTTTGCTGAAGGAGCTCCAAACAATCTTCTCTGGAAAAATAATGTATTTGGAATAATGGCAGCTGACTTTTTTTGTCACTTCTTTAAATCCTTTTGGGAATTTGGCTTGGTTGTTATTTTCTGGACTAAATAGGTATAGTCTAAAATCTCTGTATATTAAATAAATATAGTTTTAAACTGAATCTTATACCTGGTCTTCAGAATAAATTGTGTATAATGATGTATTATCTTGCTATTGTTTAAGCCATTAGAACGATGTCATCCTAGTTAGATGTTCATAACAATCCCATGAGAACGGGGGAATGAAAATCTTCATTGCTTGCTTGTTTACTTTGACCAGTGTTTTTCTCATTTGATTGTAACTGTACGGTTGATGACAAAGATTTGTTTGGTGGTTGTTTCATTCTGTATAATGCACGTGAAAGACTTTATTTGAAGTTTGACATATATTTAGAAGAAAAAAGAGCCAAAATCATTAACTGTGGAAAGATAATAGTGGAAAAAAAATTGTATGCTAGGTCCAAATCTGGATGAGTTAATTTCTATTCTTGGAAATACAACACATAACTCCTGTAAACAGGATTACTATATCCATACCAGTATGCTTGCCATGTGACTGGACTGACTCCACCTCTTTCACCATGCATTTTCTTGCCTTTGACCCCTAGTATTTGCATTTGGGGAGGCAAGATCACTTGCTCTGCCTACACGCTTGATGCAGATGCAATCGCTGTCTGGTTGTTGCCTTAATTAAACCAAGTGATAACCAAGCCTGGTAACTCCTGTAATTTGATCGCTGATGTTATTGGGATACTGTTAATACAATGGGATTGTTTCATATTTTTATAGTACCTGGCAAGTGTATTTTGAAATTGCTATTAGAGAAAGTTTAGAGACGAATGAGGATTGGTCATTTTATATTCATATTTTATTTCCTTTGAAAAACAGTGTTACTTTTCAACTGACTATATAAGCATGTAAGAAAAATGGCTTGGTTTAAGTTTCTATCAGGACAAATGCTTTAAATCTTGGAAGCTGAATGGTGTTTATGATTAAGCCTATTATCTCATGCAGACTGCTGGAAGTTTATCCTCTGTGATGCTCAGAAACTGAATTTTGGCTAAGCTATTAAAGATTACTGGTGTGTCAATAGCATCTTGCGTTTGCAAGGAAGTTTGCAAATTTTGGGCAAAGTAAAGATGTCTAGAGCCTGTTTTATTATACCTGTGTCGTCCAGAATCTATGGAAAAATCACCATAGGTTCCCATTTCTAGGGTGGTAGATTTCGTGGTGAGTAACACTGACAAGTGTTACCTATTGATGTCACATTTCTAATGTCTTACTGTTGTTCCACTCTTCTGTTGCTAAGGATGATCCTGATAGCTCATAAATATAAAATAAGCCTTTAGCCATTTAAGCTCTTGCATTTAGTACTTTAGTAGTGTGAAATAAATGTAAATAAGATTACAATTTGGCCTAGTAGAGTTTTCATTAAAAAAAATAATTCTAGTAAGGTTTTATTTTAGTGTAGGTGGTATAGATAATTAGTACTAAGACTTCATAAATTATTTTTCCCATTCAGCCTGTCATTCTGCAGAATGTTTCCCAAGAATTTAAAAATAGAATCAACTTAAACTCAAATCTCTTTCCCAAGGATAAGATCAATAGCTTGATTAGCATACATTTATGGTAATAAAAGTAAGCGTGACATGCCAAGCTAAACAGAATTTGAGAAACAGCTAAACAGAGAGCTTTCCATTTAGTTCAAAACAGGTTGATACCTTCAGTCATTGTTCTCTTTGGGAAGTGACTCTCAAGGTGTATACATAGCCCCCGGTTAAAATTTCAATCTCATTAGCCTCCTTTGATATATTAACTGTGGTAGCTCTAAGAACACTATGTGTATGAGCATGATGGAAGCAAATGAATGATGCTGAAATACTTGTTCATTTATGTAGTTAAGAGCAGTTTAGGAAGAATATTGTCCATGATTGATTTGTGTTTGCATAGACTGAAAAACAAATGAAGTGGAAATCCATCAGTCCCTTATTTGTTCATTCTGCAAGTGTTACATCTCCTCGAACTATGAAGACATTTTGTGACACACAGAGCAAGAAGTTTTTTTTTTGTTTTGTTTTGTTTTTATTCCCTGGGAATTTGTGGTCACTGAGACCTTCTCAGTAATTATCATCCATTATTCATTTAAAAGAAGGTTGAAGTTTTCACTCCTTGTATCAAAGTTATGAGAAACCAAGGGCTGAAACTCCTTTGACTACTTATATTTAAGATAGCAAGAAGGAGCAATTAAAGTATGGTAGTGAATGTATTAAGAGTAATACTGATTTGTTTTAGACAGGTGGAAATAGATCCCATATGTTAATCCTGCAATAACATTTATTAGCAAGTCAAAATACAAACCAATCAAAGTTAAGTGAATAACTGTAGACTAATAATTTAGTTACTGATGAGAGAAATAGCTCTTCAGAATTCTGCATGGGCAGGAGGAAGAAAATGGAAGAATATCCCAGTGTTAATTCCGATGAAATTTGCAAGTTAGATGTCTCAGCCTTCAAAAGGAGACTGTAGCTTAAAGATTGCATTAGGGATTAGGGTTATGTTAATTGTAAAAAGTAAAAATACATTGTTTGATCTCTTTTCTCTATCAGACGTTAAAATAACTGCAGTCCACAAATTAAAAACTACCCAAACCACTACTAGCAGTGCACTGTGGCTTGATCATAGTTGGAGTTTTTGTTGATTTTGGTTTTGTTTGTGGTGTTATTTTGTTTGGTTTAGTTTCTGGGATTTGTTCTTGTTTCTTGGTTTGTTTGGTGGTTTTTTGGTTTTTTGTGTTTTTTGTTTTCTGGTTAGTCTTCACTAGGTTTTACAATACTTCCTCTCTTGATGATATTTATCTTCTTCCTTGCCTGTCCAAGTTAGAGGGTTGCAAGAAAAAAAAGGGAATTTTAAATATGCTATAGCAACCGCTTCAATAATTTTGCTTTTCCTAAGCTGGCACTGAAGGTTCCTAAAATACTGTTTGCTGCACCAGCTAGAGATAAGTTTACCCTGATTTTTCCACTTGCTACTGTTAATTGTAGTGTTAAAATAATGTGAATGACTACATCTATTGACAATGTGAAAGTTAGCATATTGGTTACAGTGGTGCGTTAGTGCACCAAGAGGAAGTGAATAGATTCAGTTTCCTGCCGATCACACTAACAGTCACCTACTTGTCCGTAGTGATGGATGGTGTTCTGTAGAACATGACGTAGTTGGAGTCTTGTTGGGCAAATGGATTCAGAGAAACAATACAGTATGCAATACAACAGGCAGGTTAGGTGTTGTTGTAACTTGCTCTTGTAATCTTGTTCATGGTGAAGAGCATGTTCATGTTGAATGCAGCTCAATCTAATGTCACTCACACTTTGCATGTTTCTAATTTGAACATTAGATGGACCGGATCACAGCTCAGTTTAGTCTAACATCCAATAGCAGCCAACAGTGGATACTAAAAGAGAAGCATAATAACAAAGTAAGCATAAAATGATAGTTCCTCAAAATTATTTTTCTCCAAGGATTTCTGGGCCAGAGGTGGTACTTCTCTTCAATATCAGTATATATAAACAAAGTTACTGAAAAACCTCAGATATTGTGAAGAGAAGGTTTGTGTGTATTTTTTCCATTGTTACAAATTATCAGTCTGGTATTATTTGGGTGTATAAACAATTGCATATATATTATTACTGAAAAGTCAGTGTGTCTTGATGGGCATATGTACGGAACAGACTGATGAATTGTTCCGAACTACCAGGATTTTTTTTAATGGGTCCATTGTTCTTTGGAAGAGTGCTTGCAAATGACCAATTAATTAATTCTTAAGAAGGAAAGTACATCTGGAAATAGGTATTAATTTACACCTCTTTAGATTTTTTTAAATGTTATAAAAAAGCATAGGGTTCTTTTTAAGAATAAAACTTGACTTACTGATTAAAGACAGTAAAATAAGGAAGGAAAGCAATCTAAAATACAACTTTAATGTGTTCTGACACATGTCTGTTTGTGAGGAAGCTACAGAAATTAGGAACAACTACAGTCAAATTTAATTAAAACAACCCCTCTCATCCATCCTTTCCCCTACCCATCCTTTTCACATTCACAAATGGTACTCGTGCCACTTGCTTGGCTGTTTGTACAGGCATAAACTCTCATTTCTCATGCTGGTTGCCAAGCAACTATTTTTGTATTTCATGCCTTGCACTGCAGGCATTAATTTCTGTCATGTTCCTTTGTTTGTTTATTATATACGAAAGAAACATGTATAGAGGAAAATTAGGATGCACTTTGTAAGGAAAACAAAAACAGTATTTGGGTATAATCCAGTGTATTCACAGGATGCTGCAGGAGAAAGGACTCATGCAGTCGTTTCACAGAGGACCAAAAAAGTATCTTTCAGTGTGTGCAAAATCAAACTGGGGCTTGCTCAGAGTGAATCTTTATGGAATATGTCAAAAATTTGCCCTCCAAAAGGTAAGCAAAGGGAGAGCTGGCATCGGACTAGGGTTAGACATGAGCTTGCCTAGTCCTTTCTTCTTTCCTCTTCTCTGACTCTGTATTCAATGTTTTGTACTGTTATATAGCTATGGAGCTCTTAGTACTCTCCAGTACTGGTATGCCCTCATTGCCCCAAGAACTGGCCTGCACAGTATCCAACTTCAGCCTAAATAGAAAAAAAAATCTTTCAAGCAGATCAGTAATTAAGCAGGAGTAATTCTTTTGATATCCAGGGTTTAACCTGAGTTAATTTTTCTTTCTGACACAGAATTGGTTTCCTTCCCTGCAGAAGGAAAAGAAAAAAGACTCAATAGAAATATTATTTCTTTGTTCAAGCTATTATTAACACTGCTTTTTTTTCAATATGGTTATTATAGTATCTATGATCAACTTGATTGATCAAATCTCCAAATCATTTAAGGTTTTTTTAGCAATTGTGTAACAGCAAGGATCCAGCAATCTGGATCAGCTGTCGTTAGCTAAAATTTAGATCATAATCAGCAGCTGATTTTATCCTTTGTGCACAAGCAGCATTGACTAGAGAATATACTCGCTGAGTTGTCCTCTCGTCTTTTGCAATTTGTAGGAAGGAGTATTGGTAAATAGAGAAATATGGGTAGACAGAGGTTGCACTTGACAATTGTGAAATTATTTTTAATATACTCTAGTGGATTGGGAAGTAAAGCATCAATAAAAATGCTTACATCTTTTCATTTTCAAAGACCTTTATGACAATACATTTACCCTCACAATGTTACTGGGGAAAGTAGACAAGTATTAGCATTTCTGCTTTACAAAGACACTGAAATGATGTTTGTTTGATACAACAGAACTGGTAAATGTCAGAGGCAGGATTAGTAACCTAGTCCTTTGAGCTTATCTTTGATGGGGATAATCTTTACTGGTGAAATAGTAAGCTTTATTTTTGCTGTTGCACTGACGTATACTATGGCTGTGAAAAAGTAACTTCCAAGATAATTCTTATTTTCTGGTTTGTACTGTTTGCAATTAACTTTCAGGTTTTAAGGGATGACTTCTTTCCTCGTGATTGCCAGCT
Source organism: Nycticryphes semicollaris (assembly GCA_013400055.1). Classification (NCBI taxonomy): domain Eukaryota; kingdom Metazoa; phylum Chordata; class Aves; order Charadriiformes; family Rostratulidae; genus Nycticryphes; species Nycticryphes semicollaris. Next base: position 20,475 of record VXBJ01005293.1, on the reverse strand, counting down.
TATCTCATCTAACATACTTCCCAGTGATAAAGTCATTGTGTGCTAGTTAAGTTCAAGTTACACTGCTACCATAACATAGAGCATATAGTCTGGTGATTCTGCCTGAGAAATATACTTCTCTAGTATTTGCCTTTGCACCTCTACTAGTGATGTACTAGTTGAGTATAAAGGAGTAATTCAAGCAAAAATTAGGTGTTAAGTGTAAGAACTTCTTTCAGTGGTGACTGCGGCAGAACTGAATGAACACTGTACCTAAGTTTACTGTACTCAATTTTCTACTTCCAGCAGTCTAATTTCAGCTTGCCTTCTAGCAACGTAGCTGTCTGGGAACATGAAAGAGCAAATAGGCTGCAGTGGTATTGTGCCAGCCCTCCTCCTCTGCTGCCTGAACCTCCAGAGGTGGTGGTGGGCAACTGAAATGTGTGTTACCAACACAACGTCTAACATTGTTTTGTCCTTCCATGGCCTTTCTTATTTATCTTTTGAAGTGCAGAAGACAAAAAACTGATTGAGCGTGGAAGGACCTGGGTACAAGGGAAAGTGTGCTAGTAGTGCTTTGTGTAATGGATAAAAAAACATAAACCCTGGCAAGGTAGTTAAGTATCCGAATGATCTATTTCTGGAGTATTTGTAATTTTGCATCCCGCTTTGATAGCTGTGAGCTGCATCTTTCTGAAATAAATATTAGCAAAAAGACTTCAGAAACTCTATAAAATGAAGGATATGCTTCTCTGCAGTTGTTGAAAGACTTTCTTTTAAAAAATTTTAAGTATGCATGCTGCAACAAAAAAGAAAATAGTGTAGTAGTTGCCAGAAAGCCTGCCACTTCGGAAAGGAATAATGTTGTTTCAAAAAATGCTGTCCTGGAAGTCGTCAAGAAATGCATTTTGGGTTTTTAATAAGCACCTACTAGGATCTGTCCTGCTCTGCATTTGTGCAGAAATCAATGCATAATGACGTAATTGCCAAGGCAGATGATCAAATACTGTGTCTCCATCAGAGGCATATTCAAGTGGCTTTTGTTCTGTTCCTAAGAGGTAACATGCAAATATGTAAGTACAGTCTAATTGAAAGAAAGCTTCAAATTTTGCCTCGCCTCCATTTAGCTATAATATGAAGGTTTCATCTTTCCAGGTACTGTTTACTTTATGGACTGATTTCTGTGAGAGACTGTACCAACAAATACCAATTAGCAAACTAGCTGGGAAGAAGTTTTTGCTTTTTGTTTCCTTTGGGAAAAGAAACAGCAAAATTCAGAGGAAGGAACAGGTGTTTTCCCAGCATCCTTTTGGTTTGTTTTAATGTTTTATTTTGACCTGCTGTCCACTTGCTTTCTCAATGCCTGCTGCTTTCTATAACTCAATAATAGTGGTGAGTTAAAGCAAACTTGGAGTAGATTGGCTGTTGTAATGTGACCAGTGCTGTGTTGTTAGGCTGATTTCCTTTTATCTTACCTGAACCTGCTTCTGATTGTACAGGATGTTGGCAAAACCACAAAAAAAAACCCACCACAACAAACCCAAAACGAAACCAACAAAATCTACTAAGAGTAGAATACATTGTTAAATACCCAGTTTGAAAGTAAAGAGAGGTGAAATAATGTTCTTTTAGTAAATTTCCTCTCACGTCTAGTAACCACCTGGAGAATAATGGGATTTAGGAAACATTAGAAGCTGAAAACTACTACTGTACTGATTTACCTGTAATTAATATTGCAGAAAATAAGATCCTAGTAAAAATGGGTAATTGAAAAAGTCTTAGCATATAATTTGTTTACACTGTTCTAGACAATAGGTGAAGAGAAGCACAAAAGGGATTAAAGATTAGCCCAATTGTCTAGAATTAATTGATCATATGTGTATTCAGATTTAACATAGCCTTGATTTAATAAAGAAGACTAAGACCTTACAAATAAAATTTAACTACAGATGACTTATTCCACCATTATAGCTGTTCTGGTTGTGTGCAGATTATCATTCTGTTGTTAACAAATGCCATTTATTTGGTGATTGCAGTTTCAGTTCTGTCTGCAAATAGTCTTGTGTCGACTATAAATTTACCTTCTTGGTGACTACTGTGCCTAAAAGAAGCACTATTAAGGTCTCCTCCTTCCTGACCCTTTATGTTCTGTATATTATACCGCTAAGTACACACAGCAAAGAACAACAGTCAAGCTCTTCCAAGGCAGCAAGAGTGCTCTCATGCATTGCCTCCCTTGACAATTGCAACAACTGAGATTTACTGCCCTGCACTGAGACATTCAATTCTCCAAGATATCCAGTAATCCTACTTGTATTTGCGTGACCGTTGCATTTAGGTGTGTTTTGGCATGACTTTAAATTTTAAACAAGTCTGTAGTTGTCTGGATATGAAAATCTGTTTTTAGCCATCAGGCAGAACAAAATTATGCCATTTAATTGTTGGGATGACTGGTTTGTACAGCACATGCTTTTTCTTTATTGTTGCGGTTGCCTCATTATGTTGCCAGTGACAGTGGAGTCCATTAAACCTGTGTACGCAAGAAAATTGAATGAACTTAGACAAATTAGATCAGCCCTCTTCTGTCAGCAGTCTTAGTTTGGGGAAGAGTGTCTTATAACAATTTAGGTAAAGTAAATATAAGCCATCACTATCCGCAAAGGAGCTTGCATTGATTTAGCTAAATAACTTTCTAAAGCAATTTTTTTTCTACTGTGGCATAATTCCCTTGTATAGAGAAGATTATACATCTTACTTAAATATTATCTCCTTCAGGTTACTAGTTGGCACTTTGGCTTCATATTCAGGCCAAGAATGTAATTTTGCACTGCCTTAAGCTCTACCATTGTGTTAAAATAATATCTGATATAATATCTGGATGAAGTTCACTTAATAACAACAGATGGATCTGTTCAAAAATCATAAGGAAATGTTACTTGTCTACTTTATCAAGTCCATGGTAACTAACTCGGAAGTTAATGGCCTAACATTATTTGTTTAATACACTTGTAAAGCAAACATCTTAATCTCTCTAAAACTTCTTAATGCACTGTTAACATCAGAATAAAGGAAGTGTGACTGATATTGTCATAGAATCAATAGAAAATACATTGTTGCACAAGTTGTTGCTCTTGGAAGAAGCACACTTCTGCTGAAGACAGAGATAAGCCAATTAAATTTTTCCTTCCAGGTGTTTTAATGTGTTTTAAGTGGGCAGATATGTCAGCAAAACTGAAAGCTAGCTACAATTGTGTCATTGTGTTTCCCAAACAATTTATGAAACATTTTCAAATAGTTTTGAAATGCTCTAAATTTATTTGTTTTAAGTGAGATAGGTTACTGATTGGACAGTTACCAATGAGGTTCCTTATGGAGGGAAGGAGAATATTAGGGTTAAGGTCTACTATTAAACGTTCAGGACCGCTGCTGATGGGCAGTCGTCTTTTGTTCTAACCAACCTAGTTTTTCAAAAGCTGTTTGTCACAACTGTTTGCTGGATGTTGACAATTCATGTACTATTTTTCTTTACTTTCATTCTTACATTTTGTCGTTCATTGTTAAAAGCTTCCTCATCTCTTTCCTGTCCTTGGATCTCCGTTCTGACAGTAGAGCAGATGTGCTAGAGGCTGAGAAGTGGCAAGGCTAAACACAATTATCTAGCAAGCTGAGTAGCGCAGCTGCTTGTGAAAATATTTTCATCTTTGGACAATAGGATTTCATTAAAAGCAAAATATAAAAACACATTAATTTTGACAGCATTTTATTTCAGAGGGAGAGAAAAGACTTGGAGAATTCTAAAAAATCACAACATTCGTTTTCCAAATGTCCCATGTCTAAGTATCTATTCTGGTTTGGCAAATGTTATATACGTATATACATAATGAGCATTTTTGTCTTATGAGGAGATCAAGATAGCCCTCCCTTATGGAGGAATAAAGGAAGCTTAGCCCAGTAGTTATTCCTGTTATTTTTATAGTAAGATTAACCTAAAAGGTTAGAGGACAACAGTGGATTTGTTTTCCTTCTCTCTTTTCTATCTTTTCTATCTTTTCTCTCTTTTCTCTCTTTTCTCTCTTTTCTCTCTTTTCTCTCTTTTCTCTATCATTGATAAACTGATATTTAAGTAACTGAATTGCCCTTTTCAAGTCTGATTTAATTCACAGTCAGAATTGAGGGTCAACAGGTGTCATGGTTTTAAGCCAAATTTACCAAAACTGGACTGACACATGGCCCTTCCTCCCCCAAAAAAATAAAGGGAGGAAGAGGATAAGGAGATTGACATGTTTTACTTCAACCCAGGACAAAAGGATAGTTAAGTTCTTCACAATATTGGCAATTTTACAGCCTTTCCATAAATGGAGACTTTTGCCATAACTGCTTGTTCAGCAACTTCTTGTTCTGCAGGCTCCAATTAAGTTGTTAATTTGTCACAAGATATTTTTTCCCCCTCAGTTATTAAAAATTGTCTCTAGCTACCACTTTTGAAGTATACTTAGATTTAGAGTAATAGATGGTTTGGGTTTTTTTCAACACAGCAATTAACTAAGTACAAACTTAGATTAACTTTGAAATGTTCTGCTGAAAAATGCAGATGCTGCTTCTTGGCCTTGCTTGTGCGATTCAGGTATATTATGTTTGTTCCCCATCTTTTGGTCAATCTCTGGTCAGTGCTGTTTATTATACAGAGCTGTAGCAGCTGTAACTCAACCTGTGATCACTGTAAACCCTTAAAACCCAAATAATTTTGCATTCTGAATAATTTTGCAAGTCTGAATAATTCGTACCATCCATTTCCTTTATTAGGAAAACTGCACAATATCACCTTTTTTGGACACCATGAAGGCTGCCCGCATTCGTAGTATTTTTGAACAGTTTATGTAGAAATTAGTTCTAATTTCAGTATTCACTAGCTAATAATTTCCATACTTTTTAATGAATTACATGACTTTCTGTTTTTGAGTATTGTACCACCAAATCTGCAGTATTTTGCCAGTTTGTGATAATTAAATTATGTGCTGGTATAAATAATTGTTAGAAACAGCCAAAGCTATAGTACTATATTTATAAACTCTTGTTTATCACAGCATCAGAAGCAGCCACTGAATCTGATTCACAGTTCTTCAAAGGAGAATTGTCAAGTGGTTTCTAGTGGCATAAAAAAATCATTTTTTTACAGCAGCAAAAGTGAGGACAGAAAACCTGTCAAAGGTTAACAGTTTGGTTTTATGGCAAAAGAATAGATATGCATTAAATTCATTCCTTTTCAGGTTCTACTGATTCTTCCTGATCAACAGCTTAATGTAGATAGTAGTATGCTTATACCTGGCCACAATATTTTTCTGGGTGATACATGTGAAGTTTCACCAATAATAGCTGTGTCAGGCTGTTGCAATCATCTATTTGTCAAAGACTACTGAAATAATCATCAGTATTTAATTCTGAATTTCCCCAGTGGACACTTGGTCCTATAACTTCTTGCTATGAGTTGGATTAAATGTCTTTCTCCTGGAAAAGCGGGAGAACACAGTGCTGCTGCTGTCAGCCTCGCAGAAAGCAGTTAAAGTTGCTTTTCTGTGGGGTGTGAAATTTATGGCTTGTCTGAGCTGAACTTAAAACACCAAAGCTGTGATAGTGTTTTGGGTTGGTTCGTTTCTTTGTTTGCTTTTTGTGGTGGGAAGGAATTGTACCTGTTCATTGTCTGATGGCAGAATCGTTGTGTTTGGTTCCCCCTGCAGAGAAACTGCAATGTCTATTTGGCATAAGCAAGGTGTAACCCTGGTTTGTTTATTCTTGCCTGCTGAGAAGGGAAGAAGACAGGGAACTGAATGGTTTGCATGACCTTAGCCGAAGAAGAAAAGTTTCTGATATTTTGCTGTTGCTGAAAACATTATTGGAAAACTGTACTGTCAGTTCTTCATGTCAGCAAGGAGAGGAATGAGCTGTTATCTCCTCCTGCTGGGGAATGAATGCAACCAGATGTCCTTTAGCTCTGAATCCAGGAACCCACACTTTCATTTCTGTAAACATGTTTTCTGAAACTATCTAATGGATGTCTGGATTCAAGGATTCAGAGGAACAGATTAAATGGAGCATTTATTTCTAAAGTCAGATCAGTAACATACAATTTCTAGAACTGTCCAAAATAATGTTCAGTTAAAGTAATGTGTCTGATCTTGTTAGGTTGCTTTGCTGGTTTGCTTTGTTCCTTTTTTTAATGATCTTGAACAGTGTTGAGTATGTACATTTGATAATAGACCTTTTTCTGAATTCTGTTTAGGATATGAACTTCCCCATAGTTTTATGTTCTACTGATGGTCACTGGTGACCTCACAACAAAGAAAGAAGCGTTCTTTTGGGCTGTGGGAAGTTAAGCAGTCTTTTTTCGTCTACTAAAAATAAATTCCTTAATAACAAATAACATAGTGTTAGCTTATAGTCAGTAACAATATTAAGAGGGTAACAAATAGAGGGGAAAGAACTACAGAAGGTTTAAGACAAAGACCCAGCATCCCAGATGTCTCACCAGTGCTGAGCCGAGGGAAAGCATCACCTCTTTCCACTTACTGGCAATGCTCTTCCTAATGCAGCCCAGAGCGCAGACACTAAAATGTTGGTTTAAGTTCGTGCTTCAGACACTGTCTGGTGTAATATCACCTGCATATGCCTCTGTTGACTCTGTAAACATTCAGGAGGAGTTTCACTGATAAAGTTGCACTGGCTTTAAAAAAACAGACCAAAATGTATACAATACCTTAGAAATACATGTGTATTGTTGTTATTTTGGGAAGATACATTTGACACACTTATAATATTGTGTTTGTGGAAACAGTGATAAGAAAAGCAGGGATGGGTTCTCATTTTAAGGAGGGAGATTAGCTCTGGTGTTCAGGTGAGAGAACTGTACACTTTATTGTCATTCCATTCACGAAGATCTAGAATCACTGCATTTTTTGAAAATGTCTCTTTATTGTCTGTTAAGGCAGACATTAAAGAAGCTCAATGAGGCTCACTTTCTCCATTCTCCTTCCCCGAGGGCTGGTTTATTCTTCTCCACCCTCTCCATTTCTTCCAAAAGCAACAAAACATTTCACTCTTAAATGAGTTCTAACAGGGGACTAAAAAGAAGAAAACTAAAGAAAACAAACTCAAGCAATAATGAATAATGACGAAAGAAAGATTTCTTCAATATTTGCCAGTACTGTAAGCATCCAACCGTTCTCAGCTCTCCCAAATCTTTAAGGTGGTCTCTAGCTCGACCAAATTCTATTCTTTAGTAATAAAGTACATCACCCAAGTTTTGAAATTAGGGTAACATTAGGTGACATTTTACCTCCATTCCTCCTTTTTCTGTCAAAATAATAACAATTAGGGTTTAATTTTGAAGAAATATCATATGCTGTCTTAAGGATGGGATTTCTTTAACAATTTAGGTGGAGGGATTATACTCTTCATGCCTTTCAGTGACTTTGAAGGTCTTGGTTTACCAAGCAGAAGTTTTCTTTAAACTCTTATTTTCAATGAAGTGTAGGGATATTTTTGTAGATATATTTTAATATAACGATAGAACTTAAGGCAGTGCAAAATTACATTCTCAGGGAAGAGTCAGAGGAAGAAATGTTTTGCAAAGATTTCCTCATGGACTCTGCATCTCTACTAATGTTGGATGAATCTCAGAAGTACTGAGTAGGGCACATCACCTTGGGTAACTGGATGGGACAGCTGCTGCCCAACAGTGGCCTCTTGCCAGTACGAGACTTGTCACTGGTGGACTCCCTGTGATGCTGTCCAGGGAAGAAGCACTGGAGATTTGAAGGCAACTTGTGATGTGTTGCAGCACTGCTGCTAGTTTGTGTCTCCAATGCTGTTTCAGAAAACATCATTCTCCTCTTTTCCCTCCTTACAGCTAGACAGCGAAGTGACCCTCCTACAGGATGAAGGGGTGGGAAGACAGAGGGTATTTGCATCTAGACCTATAGGATTTAGACTTGTAATGTGGGTGTTTTGCTAAGGAGTTAGTACAAAAATCCTGCACACAGTGATTACAAAAGATATGAAAAACTGCAGTCTAAACTAATGCTTAAGTATTCTTTACCAGTAGCATAAAGCAGGCTTCATCTATTCCAAGCTGCCTCCATATTTCTGGTACCCCCTTGTTGTAACAGGTTTTGTTCCCACATAGTGAACTGGATAGGAAATTTTTTCAGGATTAAAAATAACCAAGGAAATCTGTGCATATAAAGACAACACAGGGTGGAATGAATGGTTAAGGTTCAATTAAACTGCTAATTCAAATGCAGAAAGTAATGTTGATCTAATTCCGTTTTGATAAATCAATGAAGTTACCTTGCAAAGATGTAATATTTCTAAGGGGTGGGGGATTCGTGGTGTGGCAAAATGAATAGAATATTGCTATTGGTTATTGTATATCTTCATTGATACACTGTACCAAATCTTTCTCTTTTTCCTGAAAAGACCCACCATATACTTCAGATTGCAAAAAGTTACCTGAGTCAAGAAACATCAGAGATAAAGATCCCTGTATTTGTTTGTTTACAATTAAGGGAGAAAAAGGAAGAAAACTGATCAGACCCTACCTACAGTTTGTTCTAATGTGGGACAGAATAGACACAGCATAACAGACCAATACATTTACGTTTCTAATTTAAAATGTTTCCAGTCAATCTGTGATATTCCTTGTTGCAGGACAATTATATTCAATTGTATGTGTAGCTGTTAAATGGTTAGATAATTGTATTTCATTAACTACTCTTAAAACTACATTGAATCTTACACTTCAGCATGTAAACTACTTACCTCAGCTGTAGGGACATACTTTGAATTTCTTTGGAGTGCTTGTTTTTGTTGAACAGTACCTTCCACCTTTCTTCAGGTTTGCAGGATGTCAATTACAAGAAGGTAGCAAGCTAAATAAATCTACGAAGAAAGACAGCAAACAAACAAAGTTAAGGGAGTGATCTTATGCAAAGACTTCTGGAAAATGCTCCAAACTTTTATTTTTCAGTTTCTCTGTCAGTATTTAAAACAAAGATATATAAATACTACCACAATTGGATGCATATAAATTTTATCATTTTTCTACAATTTTGAGCATCCATACTTTTAAAATAACCCATGATTTTTAAAGAGCACACTGTATATCTAAGTACTCTATAACATAATATATAATACAAAATCAAATACTGTGATACCAGCTGTATCTTTTAATGCATGAAGATTAATTGCTGTAATTTGTCATGCCCTCCTATGCATTCAATTTTAAGAAGTCTCTTTTCATTCCTGATATATCACAATCTTTATTCAAAATAATTATTTTGTTCTTATTCAGCGTGAAATCACATGGAATATATTTTACAAGAAGGGGGAAAACTTTGTCTTATCTTAAACAAACACCATGACATGTAATCAATAAAAATAAAATTAAAACTTAAGGAAAAATAAATAAAAAAAAATCCATATTCCAATTAATTTATAGTTTCAGATTTCCATTTCTGTTTTTACTGAGTGAGATTGACTTTCAATATTGAACCCATGTATTTACCCAGAGGAAAGCCTGGAATTTAGGTATGGTTAGGTGGGTTTTAGGAAATAGTGCTAATACAGGCAAAAAAGCACCCTGGAACAGATTTACTCTGACAAATGGCTCACCTTTGTTCTGCCCTGTGCCTGCAAGTAGAAGAACTGAAGACCATCAAAAGTCCTGTACTAGCTGTTCCATGTAAGATCTCTCTTAAAGCATCCTCCAATTCTAACAGCACTTAAATGTCAGAAAAGTTCAGGGTCTACTTTAGGTCCCACAGAGTCCTCTTGCTACTATAGTGAACTTCTTGCTATGCTTCTTTCTGCTTGTAAACACATATGAAAAAAAAAAAAAAGCATTTATACCTTAATTATTTTTCTTATCAAGGAACTGCTTATGTAAATCTAATATTTTCTAGTTATTTTCAAACACTATTATTAGTTTTACAAGCAATTATTTTTGTATGGAAATAATGCATTCTAAAAAATCTTGCATATAAAGAACAAAGCTAATCATTGGGACAAAACCAACGTATGTAAAGCATGAGCAAGCAGGTCACCATCAGCGCAAGTAGCGCAGCTGGGTTTCCTGGAGCTCTGTTCAGCACAGACCCCATCTATAAGCTAAAATTCCTGCAATTTTTTCCTGGAAGGTCTCTACTCCATTGTCAATGAATCCCCACATTTAGCCGTTGTCCCCTAATTACAGAACAGCCAAAAGGACTCATATATTGTCATTGCTTGCAAGTGCAGTAAGATTTGACTGACTAGCTGCTGGTATCATAAAGTATAAAATTATTGCTCTCGTGTTACAGTCTCTGTTTCTGTTGGGAGGGCATTGATTTGGGCTATCCTAGAGTTTCATACCATCAATTTTTATGAAATATAGAGGAATTGAATAATCTTTTGGACCTCTTCTGATCTGCTTGAAACAGGCCAGTGTGCACAAAAATTATTGGTGCCAAAGTGTCGACTAGTAGGTGGCTGGAAAGAAGACAGAAAGAGCATATGTCTTGTTTCTTTAGGAAACTCAAAAAATATGACTGTGATTATTTAGAATAGGTTCATGTAGGCAACAAGTATTTGTTAACAACTGGCATTCTTTTTAGTATCTTTTCAGTGTTAAATTTATATGTTGATCAGCAGAGCATGTTGCATTATAGTGCTTAAGTGAGTGTAATATCTCTACAATAAATATATTGGGGGGGGGAGAAAGCATTTGGTTTCCTATGAATGCAGGAAGGATAAGCTAGTAAATGGAAGATGTCTTTTTAAACAGTTTTATTAAAAAGAGCATGTGAGCCCAGAGAGCCTTTTTAATTTTTTTTTTATTATTATTCTGGAATATGAATACCAATCAACTCAAAAAATTAAATTTAGAAAAAAAAGAGGTGTACATATTTTGTATTTGTTTAACCAGTGTAGCTTGTAAACTAGCTTAAATTAAAGAGCATAGCCTTTTGAGAACAAAAAGACTGGCTTCTTCTGGGCCTAATTATAAAACAGTCATGTCCTAGCATGCATTTTTGTAAACTCTCTTCATTTGTCACCACAATGTCTTAAAAATGCTTTAATGTTATCAGAAACAGGGACAGGAATGGAAGATTCGTTACTTAGAGTGAATTTCAACATCAGCTCACAGCCTTCATAAAGGTTTGAACATTGGAGATGACTACTTAATTTCTTTTGAATTAATTAACATCTAGATTTCACCAGGGATTAGAAGTGCCATGTCGAATTGTTACAATTATGCCAATCATATTAATTCTGAATAATAACTGGAAGGGAAGGTAGCAGCAACATCATGATGAGTCCATGAATGCAAAAGAGCATTAAGTCTCCTATCTAACAAATGTTTACATCAATGCAAAGTACAAAACCTTACCTACTGAGGTCTCAAATGAAAGGTACAAAATAGATATTAGGAAGAATTACTTTACTGAAAGAGTGGTCAGAGGCTGGAATGGCCTGCCCAGGGAGGTAGATGAGTCACCATCCCTGGAGGTATTTAAAAAACATGTAGATGAGGCACTTCAGGGCGTGCTCTAATGGCCAGAATTGTAGGGAGTGGCTTGTGGGTTTTGTGTATGGTTGGACTTGGGGATCTCAGAAGTCTTTTCCAACCATAACAATTCTGTGATTCGGTACTATCAGAATAAAAAAAAAGGGCAAATATTGTATCTTTTGAATGCTACTCAAAAATGTTTTTCCTCTTTCTGCAATCTTTGGTTACCTAACAATATAAGTATCCACTAAATTTCTGCAACCAAATATTTATTTCTAGGCTTTTAAAAATTAAAATATTTTCCTTGGAGAACATATTATCCTTCTCCTAAGAAGAAAAAGCAGGAGGTGGGAGTGAAATTATAATAACGGAGTAAGTCTCCCAACATAAAAATCAAGATGTCTTTCATCCTTCCCAATGATGCCTTTTATAAATATATATATATATAAGCTCTTCTGTATTTCATCTTGTAAATTTGTTATGTCTATGTGAAACGTATATGCAAAAAATTAAAGCCAATTATTATCCTACTTTCATATGGAATCTCTTTGACTCATATATGCTTCATAAGGCATATGTATTGTGGAACCAGGAGAGAAATATATACTTAGTGTGGGAAGCCTGCTGAAATTGGTGAGAACATCTTATGTGACGTTGCCTACAGCAAAAAGCCATGCTGTGGACACAATCCTAGTTAAATTGGATTCATTCTGCCTAGATTCTGTCAATGCTATGTTTCAATCATTAAAGGACTTAATTTTTTCCCCAGTCTGTCTCAGAATGTTAACATGTTGTTTTGGCATCAGTGAAGATTTTAAGCTTGATGACCTTTCTTCACTTTAAAAGTGTGGTAGACTGCTCGGTAGGAAAAGATCATGTACTTTCTGATCTTCCTGGTTTTATGCCAGGATCTCAGAAGTCTTTTCGCATTTTATAAATTATTCAACAGAAAGAACACTTGCAATGCTGCCTTGCATATGTCCAACTTGGTTAGTTACAGTCCATTGTGAAATGTCCTAATTGTGAGACAGCCTATAAAAAAGGTAACACAAGCCTGCTGTGAAGATTGTCTAGCCACTATGAATACTCTCAGGGGCGGGTTGCTGCAGGACTGTCTGGTCCTGAGGTGACTGTGGTTAGATGTTCAGTATTCTCTTGCCTGGACAATAGCAAAGCTGTCAACTGAGCCACAGAGGTGTTAGCTAACAGGTCAGTTCAACCAATACCACACAGAGCACTGCAGCCCATCTCCATGATATCTGAAAACAAATCAGCCTTCTCTTCCATTCTGTACATAAGCACACATAAGATATCCATTGCATGTAATGTAAAATTTAAATTATCGTTCTCTGTCTTCAAGGAGTGTAATGGTTTGGGCTTGGGATACAAAAAAGGTCATCATCCTGTAGAATGAGTGAAGGTGACAGTTATGACAGCTGAGATGAAGCAAAATAGCATGGCAAGACTAAAGTTCACCTGTGCTATTATAGAATGTGTATTTATATAAGCATGTAAATTACAGAATGGTATATAATTATGTGCACTGTCTGTACACAAACACATCTATATGCATACACATGTATGAGGTCTTGCAAAGTAGAAAAGAAAAAAGAAACAGTAATGAGTACAGCTAACGAAAAAAACTTTGGAAAAGTTTCTGTATACCTTGGGTATGATGACTGCTTAAGAATCAGCATGAAGAACAAGGAATCAGAAACCTGAAGGTTAAGTGTATAGACAAGTGTAAATACCCTCAGGTACTCCTAATATGCTAATTTAAAATAATAGTGCTTCAACCAGCAAATATTCAACAGCTGATGAGACAGATCATTTCATTGTGAAGTGAACTTAATAAAAATGTTCTTTGAGAAGCTAATTGCCTACTGGTAAATTGCTGTTTAAGTAAGACTTGCTGTTGCAAGAGACATAATAACAACATCCTACCCCAGACCTGGTGTTTTTAAGATTCCTGGTGTACTCGATGTGATAACGTATAGTGCAAGTGGAATTCATCTCTATACTGGATGGTGATGTGTATAACTATATTGTCCTTTGAGACTAGTTCACATGCAGTTGCTGGTATCGTACTGTTCAGCAGCCTGCTGCAGATAAGAATGAATGATGATGCCCTAGATTTTAATGGAAATTTTAGAGCGCGTGCAGCGGTAGGGTGCAGTCTTCAGCAGAGAAAAATGAGCTGACTTGCAGGCATGAGGGGTCATCAAGAAAGATAAAGAAATAGGACATATACTCCAGGCTAGGCAAAGCTTTTTAAAGGATATTATGGAAATGAGGAAGAACCAATTTAATTTTTATAATGTCACTCCATTTAACTTTAAAATACAAGGTTAAGGTACTGTGGTTTTTGTAATGATTAAAGATTTGGGATGTTCTTTTGGTTGTAACTGTTGAATGTTTATGTGGCAAAGACTGAATGTGACAAAGAACTGAATTTGGAAGTCTCAGAATTATGTAGCAGCTCCTCCCAAAACGACATTAGAGACAGGGAAAATTGATAACCTTTTTCGTTTTCATTCTGGCAGTCAAATTTCCTTAAGAAACCTTTCTTTAAAATTAGCTTGATCCCCAAACAGTAATGTATCTTGCTTTTATGTAAAGTCTATAAAAATTACATTAATCATGTAGCCTATTTGAAAACAGCTCCCTTTACAATAAAATCTCAGTGCTTCTGTTCTTAGTAAAGTCTGATATACCCATTAGATGTGAGACTTTACAATGCATCAGGTTTGTGATACTGTCAGGACTATTTGAAATTCTGAAGAATATGTCAAATTTTTACCGCAAAACCTCATGTAAATATTTTATTTTTAATGAGAAAAGATGATTCTGTACCTCTCTTGTGTGAGCACATAAAAACAAAAACCGACCTGAAAATTTTTCAGATGGCGACTTCCCTTTCTAAAGAAATATATTGGTTCCCTATTGAGTCTGTCATAGATTCACCAGGAGATGCTCTAACCACATATTATGAAAATCCTCTGTAGCTCTTAGGAGCTCCAAGCCATAGCTCCCACTTTATTTCATTTGTGCCTTTATGTGCAGTATAATAGTTCAGCAGTGGTGCAAAGTAATGTGAAACACTGGCTGTCCAGTACATTACAGGTTTTTTTGAGTAGCCCTAGTTTGTGAAGGGATTCTGTTTTCATACAGATCTTATTTCAGCCAAAAATTGGAAGTGCAAAGACAAGCAAGCTAACTCTAAGAAGTTGTTTAAACATCTGAAGAGTTTTGAAAATTGACAGAATCTTACTTATTTTGATTAGATTCATCCTTTCTTAATCTTCAACCTCAATAGCAAGATTGTCTTATAGATTTCTTGTATAGTTAAAGTGAAAGAGAGGTGAGGGCAGGTGGGGGAAGGAATTATAGAGAGGGAGAGGGAAATAGCAGATAGGTAGAACAGGTCTATCAGTCAGTCAGAATCCCCGTGAGACTGAATATTGAGGTGATATGACACACACTGAAGCTTAGCTCTTACTTTTGAAACATTTCTATCATAATTAACACTAGTCTTTTTCATGTATTTTTTTTCCCTTGCAATGAAGATGCTAGTGCAATCAAGGGATAGGAGGCTGCTTGTGTATTTAAGCACTGTCTATCTTTAAATATGTGATCAGATTTATAGTTACCTACTAAAAGACTATGCTTCTGTGAAGGACAATTGGTGCTAAATAATGCAAATTTTTATTTTTTAATTTTTTTTAATACTTAAAGCTATTTTCAGAAATTAGAGTTTATGCTGGCTTTCTAGTGAGTGCTAGGAAATGAATGGGAATGGTTCAGAGATGACTGTCATAAAGATAAAATGTAATAGATGCATTTAACAGAAGGATGCAAAAAAGCGTCTTTTGAGGTTTTTTGTTTTTTAAAAAGGCTTAAAAAATTATGTACCTATTTTTTTTTCCTTAGAAAATGTGGTTAACAATATATGCTAAAACACAGGACCAGGAACAGAATTTAAACTTTTTAGTAGGAAGATTCGGAGGTTAAAATTGAAATAATGGTAACCGGAAGGTACCAATACTACTAAAATCAGGCTGTTGTATGCCTTACTTCAACTAAAGAAGCCTGAGATTTTAGAGAAACATGCATTCAAAAACTTCAGAAAAGAGGTATTAACAATGCTAACACTGTACCATTGTTCTGTATCCGAATATGGAACCACCATTTTTGGCAGAAATACTTTCTTACATCAATATAAAATAGAAGTGTGACATTTTCAAAGTTCGTGTATTGCATGCATGAGTAGAACTTTTGTTTAACTCATATAAATATACTTCTATGTAATTTTTTTTTAGCAGTAGGGAATTTTGAAAATATAGTCAGTGTTGGAAATGAGCTTTTGAAAATAAGTCAGAGGAAATAAAAGCAAAGGGAAAAGTCCTAAATTTGCTATTCCATTTTCTTAAATATACATAAATAAAAATTTATAAAACTTTTTTTAGGTTTTCAGTGAAGAAATTAGCATATCAATGACATGAACCACACAATTCTGTGGCCTGTTGTGTTTGGGTTTTGGTTTTGCTTTAAAGGGAGTGCACGTGTTTCTAAATTATCAATGGTAAATTTCCACAAAGTGTAGTTTAAACTTCAGGACTATATACTGTTCTATACAACACATTTGGTACATTTTAGTAATGCAAAGGAGAAAGGAACACAAATACTCTAACTACCTTTCCCACAGGCCTGTGTATGTGCTAACACTATGAGTCATGAGTGTGAAAGACATTTGCCTTTCATCTGTGTCCCAATTTTTTGTTCCTTGCTATATCTAGAATATTCTCAGAGATCAATGGAAAGAGTGGCTTGTCTTTCAAGTCTGATTTATTTACATGCTATTTTTAGCTCAGCTGAAGTCCTGTCAAAAAGAGACATCTTGAATCTTAGCAAGGGTAAGGAACAAGAAAAGTCAGTGAAAAGAGAATGACTGTACTGTAGTGCTTTTCTGTCCTGTGAGCATGTTGTTCTTGCTTTCCCTGGCAAGATCCATCCGTGCTGCCTAGCAGAGAAAATAAAAGTATACCAATGGAAATAAGGTGTAAAAGAGGGGCTAATATTCAAAGACAGAAGAGATAGGGGTATGATTTTATAGTTCGATGTCCTTTTTCGGTTTTCAGCTAAAGTAAAGATAACTTGTCTTCTTCCTCTATCAAGAAAGCCCTCACTGATTCAGAATTATTAAGATGATTCAAAAGCCAACACTTAAATAAGACAAAACAGCTCATCTGTCTTTGGTAGACTTAAAACTCGGAATTGTGCTACCTTTACAGTGATTCAAGGAGTTGGCTGAACAGAATTATTTTAACTTTTTTCTCCCCTTTCTCTCTGGGGCCTCTAAGTGTAGGACTTACAACAATGCATATTTCTGTGAGTAAAAGTTCCCCTTTTTAGTTCCCCTTTTTCCTCTTACAACTTGTAGGATTGATTTATAATAAGCAATTTCAAACAAGAAAATGGCAACAACACCGTCCTTGGTCTAGGATAGCCTTTTGAAATACTGTTTTATATTTATAGATCTAATCCTTATCGTCCTCTCCTTTTAGGGTTCAAAACACTTCACTTGAAACACTTTCTTTTTGACAGACTTATGTTTCTAATGGAGATCATGTACACTGAGAAAAACAGTATTTTAAGCACGATCTCTGTCTAAAGGAATTGTGTTGTCTAGTGTCTCTAGAGTATCTTGAAGAGTGTACATTATTTACAAAAGCTGTGTTCTCATTTAAAATCCCATTGCGTTATGCATCTTATCACTGACAACCCTTCTGGGAAGTATCCTCCTTGCCATCATTCCTGTGTGGTTATTTACCCGACAAATAGATACCTTCTTGATTCACCACTAGAAGAATGAATTATGTAATTTCAGTCTTTGCAGATTTTCTGTGGATTTACACATTACTTTTAATAGTATCAGGAACTGGGAAAGTTTTTCTTAAAAAACAATAACCAAACAAAACAAAAGAAAAACCCCCACAAAAGCCCCATTGTCATCGTTCATACTTCACACACTCTTGAGTTCTATTCCCTTCAGAAAACAGGGAGTCTAGAATAAGGAAAAGTGGAGGTCTCATTCATCTGAAAGCTAAATTATATCTTACCTTTCATTCTGTCTTGTGAGCATCCAGTTTCACATAAAAGAAGCTGTGCAGGACCTCAGTGAATTCAGACTTCTCTCAGCTCCATTTGCAAGTATCTGTTTCTTTTCTCTCCAGAAGTCAGTATGGATTTCTTCCTGTCTGAGGATTGATGCTATGTTCATAAGACATTTTCGTGATAAGGAGAGTGGAGTTTGACAATCAGCGGTGCCCTTAATTGGGACATAATTAAGATTTATATTATCTATCTAAGATTTAACTATCTATCATGCAAAGTGAAATACCTGAGAAGCTTCAAGACTAGCTGTCCTAGAAACAACTATATGCTTAGGATGTTTCCAAGTGTTCTGGCATGTAAAAAAAAAAACCACCCAAGAAAATCTGAGTGTATGGTTTTGGCAGTAGCAATAGAGTTAGTTTTGCTTTAATTGTACCCTTTGTTTTCTTTTCTGTCTGGTCACTGGAACGATGCATTTCAGTTGATGTGTTAATTTATACAAACTCATTAAATGTTTTGATGGGCTGGTATTTATCCTGGCTTCCTGTTTGGCTTTATGCAAAGAGATATTACTTGCATCTCTTTCACGTTATTTGCTGTTTTCTGATACAGTGATTAATTAAAATAAAACACTTTAATTTCACTCAAGGATATGTATATGAGAACCACAGATTTAATAATTATGATGTTTTAAGTATTTTCAGATGGCAGCTTCATAACAGTGTTTTATTTTGAGGCTGCAGCTCCTGGCAGACACAAAGTAGGAGATTTCTGTACAAAACACCCCCCCTAACTCTCCTGAAATGTGTTGTGTGAACCTTAGGTGAGCTGATTTTGCCCATCTGCCTCCCAAAAGTATGAGTCCTATGCATAGATGAGTGCCTCCAGCCTCCCTGAGCATGGAGTGAGAGTCAGAGTTCTGCTGTAAGTGCTCCCCTCCCTGTCTGGCTTTTCTGGCACTGCTGAACTGGGAGGACTTGGAGGGGTTTTTCACCCTATTTTCCTGCATAAATGGAGCTTATGAGATTTCATTGTCTATCTTCAGTCTATCTTTCATAGCATAGTTTGTAATGATTTTTCCTTTTCCATTCATTGTTCGGTTTTAATGAAATTCACTGTTCATTTCTAATAAAAATTAGAACCAGAGGTAGAGATTCCCAAATAATTAAGCTCTTACAAGCCTTAGAATATCAATAGCCGAGTAGGATGTGGCTCAGTGCTGGCACTGAGAGACAGACAGAGAGAGAGATGAGCAGAGGTCAGAAGTTAAATGCTTCCTTGAGTAACAGTCCACAAGTGAAGAAGTGAATGAATCATGGTCCACAGACTATCATGTACTTATTCTGCCTTGCCTAGTGAGAGATGGAAGAGCTGGAGCTGTTGTACAGGGAGGGATGGGAGATGTATAATATGAGGAGTCTCTTTTTTTTTCTTTTCTTTTTTTTTTTTTCTTTTTCTTTTTCTTCCCTCCACTGCCTTCCCTATGACAGTTTAGTGTAGGACAGGTGGACAGCTGTGTAGGTTGTACATTTCATAGAATCATAAAATGGTTTAGGTTGGAAAGGACCTTAAAGATCATGTAGTTCCAACCCCCGCTACCTTGGGCAGGACACATCCCAATAAACCAGATTGCTCAAAGCCCATCCAGCCTGGTCTTGAACACTTCCAGGGATGTAATGAGGTGTCTCAATCAGACAGTTGTTCTGTGAGCAGGGCAGTTTTTGGTAAGTCATGGTGGAGGTCTTCCCCAAGTTGCTGATGAGTGGAGGAGGGGTCTTTAACTTTGGTATAGCAGTAACATCTATTCTGTACCCTTCAAATCTTGCATGAGAGCAAAGCACTAACATTTCATATACAGGCTGAAGGGGAAATGTGCTGCTGCTGGCATGCATGTATTGGGCTTTTAAATAAGGAAATATAAATTACTGCCAGGTAGATGTCTATGCACTCTTGTTAAGAACTATCAAACTGAACCCCATATTCGATTTTGCTTTTCCATGCCAAGAAAGATTGTCCACTGTGGTGGATTCTCTAAGGCATGAATATTCAAACCTGTTATCTGTTAAGGATTCTGCAGAAAAGCAGAAATAGAGAAGTGGATTTTGTATCTTAAAAATATTTTGCTATTTTATTTTAAGGTTAGAATTTAATGGACACCTTCTGCAGAGGCTATATAGTTTATACTGTGTATTAAATATGAAGTGTTACAGTGCATTGAAATATTTTTTTTAACAATAAAAATGACCATGAGTCAGAATTACATGTAGTTAGAGGAAAGACTAATTGGAATTATTCATGAGCCTGTAAATACTTCTACCTGTAAATTCTGCTTGAAATATTTCTGGAATATGACAAGTACAGTTTAATCTGCTCTCAATTTTTAAGGGACATAATCAGTTTTGAAGGCTGCAAAGTACATCTGATTTAAGTTATTTTTCCTGTGCCTTAGCGATGTATTAAATTATTAGTGATATTTAGTTCTAACTTCTTAAATGTTATTTTAGTGATTTGTTGACTGATCTGTTGAGACATTATGTAGATCTTTTGCCCTTCACCTAGAAATCAATATATTAATTTTGAACTAGAAGAAATTCTTTTGCCATTGCTAACCATTTCCTCCTGCTTTAAGAGGTGCTGCGATATAAAAAATAACTTCATTTGTTCTATTAAAATTCTAGCAGATTACTACAATAGTAGTTCACTAAAATTCTAGTAGATGACTAGAATAGTATTACTCCTCGTGATTTTTTGTGTGTGTTTATCCTTATTGTATAATTTTCAGAATGGATACAAAATACGTAGACAAAATCCATCATATTTGCCAAGTCGTGGGGAACGGG
>VXBJ01005292.1:91056-101162 GCA_013400055.1 Nycticryphes semicollaris | reverse complement strand
TAAATATATATATATATATCTCATTATTTTCTGAAATCAGAAATATTCTGGGTTGATAACAGGCTTCAAAGATCTATCACAGTGGGTAATTCTGCACAGAGAACCTGGAAGGGACTCCTGGACCTTCGATTCTATCGTGAGAAAAAATTACCACTCTGCCTTGGTAGGGCTGTCTAGTGGTATGCACCTTTTCTCTTGCAGAGAAGGACAGCAGAATTGAACATTGGGCTGGACAATCACCAACCAATAGAAATTAACTGAACTCTTCTGTTCTGCCAGTGTCTGGAATAAAGGAATTTTATATCACATTGGATCCCACTGAAGTCTGACAGCTTTAAGGCTGGTATTGCAGCAGTTGTCTTCTTTTCAAATTTAGATTGTGATCTGATGCTTTAAACTACTTTATACTTACCCTACCCCCTTCTTGAATGCTTAATCACTAACATTGCTCTTAATCACTTAAAATTGTCCATTGAAGAGCACAGTTGCCTGAGAACCTGTCAGTGAAGACTGAGAGGGTAGAATCACTACAGTTTAGCTAATTATTTGAGTCTCTCTTGGTGAGGCCATCAGAGGTAGACAAGTTCTGTCTCTATTACTGGAGAAAACTATGACAGTTACCCCTTTATATCAGTAATATAAGTAATAAACCAGCAAGATCCACTCCCTGGGCGCATGAATCACATGCACTGAGATGCATACTCTGCTCCACTGCACCACCATCTCATTGAAATCAGAACTCGAGTTAAGTAAATGTAATCTGCAGCTGTGTCTCCACACAAATTCACTAATCAAAGGTTGAAGGAGAAATGAAGAAAGTAATAATTTTAAAAACATATGACTAGGGTACAGATTTCTGAGATGTTTACACGTGCATACATATGTTAGCAAAGTGCAATTATGATTTGCTAGTCAATGCACTGAACACCAAATGGATTGTTCATGAATGTCTGATGTAGATCAGAGAATTTTTCTGAGACATATATGAATATTCACAGAGATAAGAACTTATTTAACCTTGCTACTTCCCAATGTGTTGGTTATTCCTATACATCTTTTAAATCCCCAAATCCTGTAACAGTGACCCTACTGGATTACAATTATTATTTTCAGAGAGGAAGGGGAAACTTGTTCAAAGTGCTGTTTATAAATAAATAAGGGGATGAGAAGCACACACTGGTGTGGCATGTGGGGGTGTGAAAATGTCTGAGGGTATAATGTCTGAGAGGATACCATTGGGAGACTTTGCAAGTTAAAGGAAGGTAAATCTGCTGCTTTTTCATCCTCATCATCTGCAGGAAGAAGTGATGGAGAAAACTATTCCCAAAGGTACATCTGAAAGGGGAACTGCTACTTTACCTCAGCAGAAAGTCTTGCAGTGAACTACTAATGTAGACAACCAATGACAAGAGCCAATGAGCAAACCAATTTGAGGGTGCAAATATACCCTTATGTGCTTTCCCATATTCCTTCACCCCAAGTTTGCAGCTGAGAAATGGAGACTGTGTCACGTTCAGTATAAGAAGAAATGGCTCCAGAGCAAGTTAATGGTCACTTTAGCAAGGCATGGCAACATTCAGAAAATGGGTGCTCTCTTAGTTTAAGGGACAGATTAAACACTTCTTCAGGGGAGATACCAAACTGCAATGCTTAAGATGAAGTGAGCATCCTAATAAACCATGTCATCATAAAGCAGTTATTAAATAAATAGGTGTAAGATTATCCTTTGTAAAGTTTTCAGTTTTTTACAGAAGAGAAAATTCCAGAGTTTGGCACCCTTCTTTCAAAACAGAATTGTCAAGATAAATGAAAAAGGGAGAAATTTCCACCAAGTAAGCTTACCTTTTTTTCAACAAAATATTCAGTTTTTCTCACCCTGTTCTACTGACTGATGTACTGAGATGATACAGGTTTTGTCTAACCAGACTGGACTCTAACTCCAGGGTTCATGTTTTGTCATTGCAGATCAGGGTTCCATGCATGTAGACACAATACAGATACCCAACTGAATGTCGCAAGAGCATGCACTTTTTGGAAAACTTAAACTAAGCTTTTCTGCTCTAATATACCCTGTTAGTGAGCAACAAAACAGAAAGTTCTTCATCTGTATAACCTTTGCATTTCAACTGAACACTAAAGGGAAGAAGTAGAAGATATCTGTCATTTGCCAGATACATTGAGTAACTCTCCTAAACTCTTTAGAGGACCTCTTTAAACACAGGAATACAAAACCAAGTTATGTTAATTGGCAACAAATGACCCAGTAGAAGTTTAACAAAATCAAAGCACTCAGTGAAGTTAATGTGCAAGGCCATCAGTGACTTGGTAGCTTTTGTCACTTGCAGTAACACCAAATAAAATTTCCACAGTTATAACATTGCCACTTAAAAACTTAAAATTTCAGAAATCTATAAACTTTCTCCAGAAATTTGATGACATTTCTTTTGTTAAGATGAATGTTTGGTCTCCAAATGTCTCAGTGCATTCTTCTGATATCTATACACCTCCTGTGGGATCTAGGAAATGCATGGTGTTCCTCAGAAACAATATAGTAGCAGAACAAGAACTACAGTATGTATTATAATTTGAGCCTCTCAGAGAGGAAAATCAGGCTTCAATCAGAAAATCTGCAAATGGAAGAAAAAGTAAGGAAAGGACTGTGAAACTGCAAGTGAATGTATTCCATTAACCTTATTTGCAGGGAGAACAAGCTTACTAGACAGGAAAAGGAGACAGAAGAAAATTTTGACTACAGCAAATGGAGCAAAACAGTAACATCCCATCATTAAAAATGACAATTTAGAGTCTGCAGAGCTGTGCATAAGGCCGGCTGCTTACAGACACACCAAACTTTATCAAGCCTCATGTTTTATCTCCTCGATCAGCTATTCACAGGTATTGTACAAAAAGAGACATTTTTGTAGAAGACCATCTCCTCCTGTTTGATCCATGGCTCAGAGATGTCTTGAGTTTGGTAACGGGTAAGTAATGCAGAACGTTGTAATTTCTGATTATCTGCAGATTTCATGTTTCAAGACAGACTTTATTTTTATGAAAGGACAAGGAGAGAAAATCTTCTTGATCAAGATGCTCCTGAAATTTACTCAGGACTTACCTGAACAGTAAATTAACACAAGGGTAAACTTACAAAGCACAAGTTGCAAACACAAGCAGCCAACACAACAGGACAATGATAAAATTCTGTGTCTCTATTTGTAAGACTCCACTGTTTACTTAAGCCAGGTAAACAGACAGTGTCTCCAGTCATTTTCTTTTTGTAAAATGGATATGTCTTATAAATACTGGTATCAACTTCTCAAAACTTAGCCCCTGACAAGATGTGGTCTGTGAGGGTTACAGAAGACTGTAAGAGTGACAGTGCTATGTCAGACCAAAGGCTTGTCTACCCCAGTACTCATTCCCCAAGAATGAGAAAAAGTGGACGCATAGTGAAACACATAACAACAGAACAACTGTTTTTTGATTTTCAACCACTTGTGCAAAAGGGATTTCTAAAGCCAGATATGAATCTATATAGTTAGTAAAACTAATCTGATTTCTCTCCTGCTGGCCTCAACCGAAGGCATGTGTATTAATAAAAAAAGAAATCCACAAATTTTAAGATCAAATTTCAGGTCACGATTTTAGATATAACACTAGAAAAAAAAGAGTACAATACACTTAATACAAAATGCAATTCTAGTTTAACAATAACCAGCTGCTCTTAAGTCCCTAAAACACATCCAGATCCTCACTGAGATGCTGTTTCTCTCAGCTCTGAGAGATATCAGTGTTGTACATGATGGTTATTGTACAGCCACACATGATGGCTGTGATCAACTCAACTGTGTGATCACCTGTGCTGCAAACCACAGATAAGATATTGTCATTCTCAGGGGGATCTTGCTCCAAAGAAATCCATCAAGTCATCTTTCTGTTTGCGATTCCTCATACAAAACAGGTGTGTTACAGAGAATCTTTAATGCACAGAGTAAACCTAGGTCATCTGTGACGTTAAACACCACCAGATGCAAACCAAGCACCATGAGCGCACAGTATCGGGATCATGACATATTTTAGGAGATGTTTCTTTTCAAGCTGCAGTCTTTCTGCACGGCATTGCAGTCTACCTGCATGGCTATTTTGCAAGTTTTTGAAAGGAGGTGCTTAGAGAAGGTACAAATCAGCACCATTTGTATGCAGAACAAAACAAAGCTAATACTGCTAACAAAGACCACTGCATCTTTAAGCAAATGTTTTATTACATTAAGGTATGTTGAAGATCCTGGGATATTTTCTGACATTTAGAGAAATTCTTATCACACTGAAATCAGTACTAATGATTTTAGTACAGTCAGAATTTCATCCCCACTTTGGTGCTGTCTAGACTAATTACTCAGTCCTTTGAAGAGGAAAGGAATGCTAACATAGATCAACAGACATCTTGTTTTTTTTTTTAAATAATTTTGTTGACATTTTCTACAATGAAAAATTATATTCTGTAAGTTTAAGTCCATTAAAAGAATATAAACTTTTTACTTAAAGAAAGGTGATATTTTTTGAAAAATATCTATACAACAAAATGTATTGTAGACAAAAATCTATACAATAAGAATGTACATTGCTTTTCCATATGGTGATTAAGGACCTTTCAAGACAAAAAGAGTAAAGACAATTAGAGATGCCAAGCAGTAGTCTATTTAGTTATAATTTTGCTTGCTAATCATAATGCTTGAGAGGTATTTGAACTAACTGGATGTGTGATTATCAGCACCATTGCCTGTAGCTGAAAAGAACTGCCAAATGTCATCAACTGTGAACCTCTTCACCACTGCATCTGAGACTTCAAAACAGCTATTACCCCTAATAATGGCACCACTGTTCTTTACTGTTTGCAAAATTCATTAAACTGTTTAAAATGTCAGTGACATCAGTAGTTGGTCAGAAAGAGTGAAAATAATGCATTAATAGCTGAGGCGTTAAAAGTAAAAAACAAAAGCCAATATTTAATTATTCTAAGAAATAATCAAATGTCTGCTGGTAATGGTTTTGAAGGTAGCTTAGTGACAGCTAAGTAAGAGCTGTATCAAAGAATTTGTAGTGTGAAATTATGTCTATTTTTCACATAGAGTCTTTTGTTCTGTGTCAAAAGATTTTTAACAAAATTTTCTAGCTATTATTCAGATAGCACTGTATTTTATGTTATTGAACTTCAATTTCATGCATATTCTCTTCTGCTCATTGTTGTGTGTCCTAAAAATTATTTTGTATTTCTGAAAGCACATCATTTACTACAGAAAAATGTGCAGATATATGTCATAGTAATATCTGAACTTTAGTGGTCACACAAAAGTAGTAAAAATGATACTCGCAGGTCTTCCTTCAACAATGATCACCATTAAGACCAACACGGCGGTACAGAGTTTTGAGAAATTATTATATTCTATATATATATATATATTATATACTATTATATTGGGCCAGCTGGATCACTAGGCTATCCAAGTAATTTTTAAAGATAAAGGCGCTGACATTAACATGTGAACCAACTGTGGTCAAAACACCATGTGGTTTCGCTATCAATGCACCATTGCTTTCCTGTGTGCATATTTCCTTTCATTGCCTCAGTTCAAGATGCTGATGTTGCACCTCACTGATTGATTGACTTGCACTGATTCCTGTTTAGCAAGATGAAGCTGAACAGAGCAAATATGTGCAGAGATTAAAGGATTCAATGGCAGGCATCATCTCCAAGAAAATTTACTTGTAGAGTAGTGGGTCCAAGTTTAAGAGTGTCTCCACAGCTCTGGTTTCATTAAACAAACATAAATCCTGGTTCCATTTACTGTGAGTTTTGTCACTGATTTCAGTAAGGCCAGTTTTTCATTCAATGAATACAAAAAACCTCATTACTCTACTGCAGGAAGCACACCCTTCTTTCTGGTTAAACAGCTGATATTTGAAGGCTATAGTGTGCCTATTGCTTGAATACCTGAGTGGACTTGGCATTTTATTCAGTTGTTCCTGTTTGCATGTTTTACAAATAGATACCATCAACATATGTTTCTAATTTAGGAGCCAAGATTGCTAGTATTTCTTATTATGCAAGCTACTTATATTGAAAATTGCTGCTTTAGCCTCATTTTATATGGAATTCCTGTCTCAGCAACAAAAAAAATTTCTACGGTTGCCCATGGATTAATAAAAGTTGGTAACTATAAAGA
The DNA here is from genome assembly GCA_013400055.1 of Nycticryphes semicollaris. NCBI lineage: Eukaryota > Metazoa > Chordata > Aves > Charadriiformes > Rostratulidae > Nycticryphes > Nycticryphes semicollaris. Next base: position 94,938 of record VXBJ01005292.1, on the reverse strand, counting down.
AGAATAAATAGAACATAATCCTATAACATACCATACACAACACAGAGTACCTTTGTTATAATTTAAAATCCATTCTGGAAGACAAATTTATGGTTTTATTGTTTTAAGTAGGACTGGATGTACTAAGTACTTTGAAAAGGTCATTAAGTATAGAGAATAATTTAAAATATTTCCCTACAGTAATTACTGAATTACAGTATTAGATCAGCAGGATATTGCTTTAAGTAATATTTGACAACTAAAATGTGACTGCTATGGAGCTTTTTTGATTTAACAGGATTTAACTTCTGTGCAAACTAGATTTATAAGGTTGGTTGTTTCCTATAATCTTAAGACCTTTACAGGTTTGGTTTTGGGGCGTTGTTGCATTTTTTTTTTTAAACAGTTCATTTTGCAGCCCCTAGAATACAAAGCCAAAATGGATTATGGATCCAATTTTAAGCACAGACAGGGATAGAGAACATCAGGCCCTGCATGAGCTTTGTTGGCCACATTGCCACAGACCAGCACCTCAGCACAAGGGCTATGAGCATTCCTGTTCCTCTTCAATAGAAAACCTAATTCATTTACATGTATTGGTACTTCATGTTAAAGTAAAGGTAAAGTTTTATAAATAAAATTTAAAAAATCAGTACAACTTCAACTAGTACTTTCTGAAATTAGCTGGTAACTTGAGTTGTGGAGGGATTTCTTTTTAAAAAAGAACAGTATTGAAAAGTAAAGTAAAGACTTTATGTAGAACCAGTTGAAGAGCACAGTATTCATTCTGTTAGCTCAGCCCTGATGGCAACAGCAGAGCAGCCACATCCAAAGCAACACCACTAATTCTGCAGCAACTATAGGACTGTGGTGTATGCCAGGTTGTAGCCATTTTGCAGTTTTTTCCCACAGTTACTAAAGACCTGTTAAAAAGGCAAAGACAGCTCGAAGTGTTGTCTACTCATAAATGACTGAACAAAAATGAGAACCTAAGACTAAGTACATGTTGCAGGACATGATGTAGGATGGCCAGCAGTTGCCATTAGGATAATCTAGTTTAACTTTCTGTGTAAAAAAGTTCAGTACAGCTTCAGCTAGTACTTTCTAAAATTAGCTGGTAACCTGAGCTGTGGAGGGATTTTTTTAAAAAAAAAAAACAAAAAAAACCCCAAAAAACAGTATTGAACAGTATTATTTCCAAGTTGAAATGAGAAGTTATAATCAGAACAGACAGCCCACCATGGTATCATGACATCATTGTTTAAGCATCAGAACATAAAAATAAAACAAAAAAACTCATTAAATTTTTAAACTTTACAAGAAAATGGTTTTCCCGTACAGGCAGGGAAGAAAAAAAATATTTAACAGTCAAGGAACAGAATTGCTTTTTTATTATCTTCCTGATAGTAGAAAGTACATTCATGAATTTTGCTGTTGATGCCTCAAGACACGTTATACCATATTTTGGGCAAATCTATTAAACAAGAAATAAAGTGGATAGGTTAATAAATAGAATCATAACTTAGCAATCAGATTAAAATAATGCCTACTGACTTAGTAGTACTGTTTCTTTCAGTATGAGTCAGTATGAGGGAGCTGTGGCCAAATAATATCACTGTACAAATTCTCCCCCTACCACCATGACATTGCTGTATAAAATATCTGATGCAAGTAAATAGCTTATCAAAATAAAATAAATGAATACTGAATGCCTAGTCCCTGTTTTAAGCCCAAATATGTCCGAGAGTTAGACAGATATCTTAGTAGAAATTATTAAACAAGGAAACAGAAACGATAACATTTTCAAAAGACATTGACACATCACCTGTGAAGAAGATTTAAGCAACAGCTCGTCTGATTATTCAGTCACTCAACAGTGATGATAATCGGAAGAAATTTCCTGATGATAAAGGCAGTGACATCAGCCCATGGGGGAGCAATTCACACAAAGTCTCCAGAACCTCTCTGAAAGGTGGTCAACTAGGTACACTAGGTATCTAGCTTTTATTTGTCTCATATACTACACACAAAAGAAATAGGTAAGTTCCTCAGCAGAAGTTAGGAATGTAAATAATATAGTTGAATCTAGACAAAAAAAAAAAAAAAAAAAACCAAACAAAAAACAAAANNNAAACAAAAAACACAAAAACAACCAGGGAGTTCCTCTCCTCTCTTTCTACATGAAGCAGCTAAGTACCTGCCTGGTGAGCACAAAACTACACGCTCCCCAGATCCAAAGGCATAATTAAAGAATCATTATCCCCTTGCTATTCTCATTTTCTTTTTTTACATTTCTCCCCCTTCTAATCAGTTTCTTTCTTTAGTTTCTCATATTTTGAAGTGTCAAGAGCTAATGAGCCACACTTTTAAAAATATTTTCTTGTACAACATGCAATACACACGGCCCATTTAACCACTTTGGTCTTGAAAAGAATTCTGTGAAATGAAATATTTGTCTATCCGCACATACTTCTGTATCAAAATATATTTTCTAATTATCATACTGTTACTGAGTGAATTTTGCTTTGGAGCAAACTAATATGTATTCTTTGTTTTTAATATTAAAATGTAAAACATTTTTTTACAAAAAGGTAAGATGCTGAGCATTTTAATATAAATTAATTGATTGACATTTATGCAATCACTACAAACAAAATGAAGGTAGATATGCATAATTTTTGAGTCCGTGTCTAACTGTTTTCCTTTATAGCATTGGAATGATCTGATATTTCACAGATTATGCATGTTCAGTTTAAAAAAGCAGTTTAACACTGAGTGATAGCAAAAAATAATAGCAACAGTCACTTTAAACTCTTTACTTCAGATTCTCTTTTGTCTTAGAGTATTTATATTTCAGTTCCTTGAAAAGCTTACACGGTATTTTCTGTTATACTACGAAGGTCACAACAGGCAGATGCATCTTGTTTCATAGTTATTCTTTGTCTTCCACTACAAAAGGAACTTTTCATCATTCAAAAGAATGTTGATGAGCATTTAGATTGTTTGATAAGAATTTTTTATTCACTGTTTATTTTATGTAAGAGAATGACTCATCTCTTCCTCCACATGATACACTGTACCAAACTGCTCAACCACACAGGACAAGGGTTACCATATTGTAGAATTTCATTCTTTATCTACTGCAAAATTCTGACTATCTCAGAAGAGTTTACAATTCAAGTTTTAGGTCATTAAGTTGCCAGCATCTGTGATGTACCAGACTCACTGCATATGCAGTGCAACTGATCTGCACGTATGTATTGGTTACCTGCTTAGTGCTTAAAAAATGCCTGTCAACACCATCAATCTCTTTGGAAATGTCTTATTAATGGATATCTGCATTTCTATTTCCATTACAGAAGTCCTAAATGGCAAAAGCTTTCTTCCAGCCTGAAGAAATCTTGCTTACAACTAGAGCAAGTAAAAAGGAATAGCAGATTTGACAATTATTTTATGACCTCTAAAGTAATGAAATTCACTAAAATTTTATCCTTGAACTGTGTATAGCCAACATTGTTCTACTTATAAATATACACACCTAGGAAATTAGAAATTACTTCTGAGGCTCCTTATGTCCTTTGTGCAAATGTCAAGAATAAAACATTATCCTATTAGAAAGCTTATGTTGGATTAACTTGAATGTTACATCAATGTGGCTAAAACAGATGGAAAGCTAAGGCTGTTTTGTGTGGTTTATTATCTGCAAACACTTTCTATGAGCTCATGTTGTAGAAAATATGTTAGGTTTCTAGACCACTACTAATGATTATATTTTTCCCTATATCTTGTATGTAGTTATGTTATCCTCCAAAGTAAATCACAGAATCACAGAATCACAGAATCTTAGTGGTTGGAAGGGACCTTTGAGATCATCGAGTCCAACCACATGGAAAAAAAAAAAAA
>VXBJ01005292.1:47078-90191 GCA_013400055.1 Nycticryphes semicollaris | reverse complement strand
TGTACTCCTCCTGAGTTGCCTGTCCCTTCTTCCAAAGGTGGTAAACCTTCCTTTTTTCCTTAAGCCCCATCAAGAGCTCTTTGTTCATCACAATGCTCAGTTCCACAGAATAGTTTCAATGTTCTACTTGCTATTGGCAAAGACCTACTTGTATTTGGCATACAAAGCTGAGATTTTTATATATATATGAAGCTTTGTAGACTTCTGCATTCTGTGTGCGTGTAAGCAAACAATATATTTTTTTTCCCAAGACTTTACTCATAATTAGGAACTCTGACATAAGTTAACATCTAAATCTAGAAACATCGTATCAAGCTTCCTAGAAAATGTATGACAAAAAATATATGACAAAGAATGACAAAGAATTTTTGTTACAAATATATTTTGAGCTATAAATCACATTTTCATGATTACGTTTCATGTTATATGCTACACTACACAGTTCTCAATGTGGTCCTTAAAAATGTGCGATCAAACTGTATTTCTTTCTCTACGTTTTAGCTAAAGGAGAGGTATAAAGATTTGCACACAGAAGTGCAGTGAGCTAAGTTTAGTACTCAGCAGAGATAGATATACTTTTTAGTTCTCAGATCATTTTTTAAAGCTTGTTCTCTTATCAAATGTTTTCACTGCTAACCAAAACTGTCCCACTAATCATCACTGAATGAACAATCATGAGATTTTATTATGATAGAGAGACAACTTTGGTTAGTTAATTATAATATGTATTTCTTGTTTTACTTTTGTGGTTTAATACCATCTCTCACATGAGGAAGCGTTGAGAGCACTGGAACTTTGGAGAATAAAGCTCAAGGGGATCTTTTCCCCTTAATCAAGGGGATTAGCGGCACAGAATCTAATTGGAGGTCCATAACAAGTGGGGTTCCCCAGGTGTCAGTAGTTGGTCCAGTCCTCTTCAACATATTCATCAATGACCTGGATGAAGGGATGAAATATACCCTCAGCAAGTTTCCTGATGATAAATGCCACTATAGAGCAAGACCTGGACAGGCTAAAGAATCAGGCAGAGAGGAACCTGATGAAATTGAACAAGGGCAAGTGTAAGTTGTTGCACCTGGGGAGGAATAACCCCCTGCACCAGTACAGGCTGGGGCCTGACCTGCTGGAGGGCAGCTCTGAGGAAAATAACCTGGAAGTTCTGGTGGACAACAGGGTAACCATGAGCCAGTAATGTCCCCTTGTGGCCAAGAAGGCCAATGGCATCCTCGGGTGCATCAGGAAGAGTGCGACCAACAGTCCAGGGAGGTCATTCTCCTCCTCTACACTACCCTGATGAGACCCCATCTGGAGTACTGTGTCCATTTCTGGGTCCCCCAGTTCAAGAAGGACAGGGAATTGCTGGAGTGGGTACAGCAGAGGACCACAAAGATGATCAGGGGCCTAGAACATCTCTCTTACAAGGAAAGCCTGATGGACTTGGGTCTTTTTAGTCTGGAGAAGAGAAGACTGGGGGGTGGGGATCTGATCAACACTTATAAATACTTAAAGGAGGGATGTTGAGAGGAAGGGGCCAGTCTTTTTTCAGTGGTGCCCAGTGACAGGACAAGAGGAAATGGGCACAAACTTGTACATAAGAAGTTCTTCTTATGTTATGTACTTCTCCCAATATTTTTGAGATATGTAGAAACAGCTTAAATTCAGGGAAAAAAAAAAGAAGAAAAAGGAAACTACTTTCAATCTTTATGATGCTAGGCATCAATCACTTATTGCAAATCTTTATGTAAAAGACTGAAGACTGGGACATATACTTGTACCTACTTGTGTTTTTTTTCTCTTAAATCAATTCTAACAGGGTGCAACAGAATAACTAAGATCCTAAGTTTGCTACTATGCTTTTTCCTATTACTTCATTTGACAGGTGATGAAAGCAAGGCCTGTTGGCTTTCTTGAATTTCCCAGAGACGTAAATATTAAGTTATCTCTCTTCCATATTATTGAAATTTTACTCTATTTCATTTTCCCATTGTTTTATTTGTTTCAAAAGGAAAGAGTAATTGTATTTTCATTGTTTTTCTAAGCTGCTGCTGCAGTACTCGGTTCACTTTGTTAAAACTATATGCTCTTTTTGTACTGCTTCTGAAGTTAAACCTTTGAGAGAAGGTGATTAAATAATACAGCGTATCAGTGTCCTTTGACCTCTCTTTTAAACCTCTTAAACTCTGCATGCAGAAATACTACAGGGGGTGATCAACTTTAAATACTGACCTTAAAAGAAAACTAGACCAAAAAAAAATCAGATTCCTATGAGACATAGTAAACTGTATTATAAACCTACCTAAAATTGTCATCTATACCTAAATTCACAAAAGGAGCCAATACTGCTGAAAAGCGAAAGCAGAACAAAACCATCTTCATTACTCAGTTTCCCCTAAATCTGGGTTTACAGCTCTATTTCTAAATGTTTCATGCTCTTCTGCTATTAAAAATCTCAGGAATTTATAAGAAACCTTTATTATAAACAAGACAAATAATGCAAACAGTTTTGACAAGAATCACTATTTCATATATAACAATCCAGGATTCTTGTAAATGGTAAATATAAGATCATTTGATGTTGTTTTTTTTTTTTCCCTACAAAAACACATTTTAGTACTAGTAAATCCCAATACAAACCTGTTTTTCAAAGCCACTTAATTTTAAGGGGTAGGTATATTTTAAAGCTGAATGCTTTTCATTTAGCATTCAGACTATTATAAAGGTGCCACCATGCTAATGAGCCTAAGCTTACAATTGGATACAACTGAACAACTGCTGATGCTTGCATGCAAGGTGACTATAGCACTTGATCTTGCAGTATCAGCAGGAATAACAGTTAAAACAGATGCCACAGTTAATTTCATGGTTCTTGGTGCCTTTAGGGAAGAAGCTGTGTTTTTCCTTTTCCATGAAAACTTTAATGTTTTATTTAGGGGATTTCTGACATGTCAAGTAGCCTGCATCTGGGATATAAAATTAAGATATTAGGAAAAAAATATTATTGTATTTTACGAAGGAGATAAAAAGCAAACAGCTGCGTAATTATAATAACTGGAGCCACAGAGTATTTAGCTAATCATGTTTTCATAATGCTGACTCATCAAGAGTAGACAAAAAGAATTCAATATTTTTAATTTACAATAGCAAATGTCTTCTTGGTAGTGCAAGTAATGGAGATATTAAAAAAAAAAATGGATCACCTGAACCAAATTTAGATCATGCTGATACTTGTGCATATTTGTTTAATCTTTCTTACCAAGGCTCTGAGTACAGCTATAGTAACCTGGTGAAGACTCAAAGCTAGCAGGACTTGGAGAAAATTGCAAAATTACACTTAGGTATGAACAATAATGTTGGGGGGTTATTTAAGCAACAGGAAGATGTATATTCAAGAGAAATACTCAGAAGCATTTAAGGCTTGCCCTGGAGAGGGGGTACCTTGTTAAATCTCCTTTCAGCATTGCAGCATCTTTTCAAACTTTTAGAAGTTATCAAAGCTTGAAATTAGTAGGATAATCAGATGACATGAAGATGGGCAAAGCGTCATCATACTTTCACTGCACAGATAAACATTTTCCGCGCATTTGATTCACACACTAACCACATAAACCATCCAACTAGTGCCTCAAAACATTACATCAACCAAAAGAAGAATAGTTCTCAATTGTGAAGAAGAATTCAAATATTTATACAAAAAAAGTAAAGGTGAAACAGTAAATTAAGTAATTTTTATGATAGAGGTCAGCTTCAAAAAATAAATGTCTAAATTTTTGCTTGAGATCCAACAAACATCTTTTCAAAAAAAGTTACAAAAAACAATTCAGAAACTCATCATATCACCAGAATATTAATCCTGTAATTAGCACATTTTATTTCTGCCAACTTCAGTATATTAACTACAGAAACAGAAAATATCAAAATTCTACCAACTATTAAAACAGTAACTTGAGAAAAGTGATACTACGAGAGGGAGCATATAGCAGATTTGAAGAAGGAAATTAAACTACTAAAGATTCTATTACTATTATTGAGAACTGTTGGCAAAAAGGATATCACGTTCTTTAAATACCAGTGGGTTTACATCCCACTTGCAGACAACTCAGTGAAACTCACTGATCTGACACTCCTTCAGAACACTACTGAACCACCATCAGTCTTTTCCTGAGGATTTCGAGTAGCTTCATTATCCAATAAGCTCTGGCTTAAATATGAGACAGAAGAACTCAGCTATATACAAATAGCACTACATGTTTTACCTTCCAAAAATAAGCAGGAGAGGCACATAAACTAGTTTAAAATAATTACCTGATAAAGAAAGTACTTTTCTAGCATTTCTCTCCCATTGATGAGCAATAAAAGACTTTTAAATGTAACTGCATATCAAGGGTACAAAAATAGCACCAGTAAAAATATAGTACCATCACATCAGTAACCGAGACACAAACACAGCAACATCCTGTTATCTTATTTGTACATTGCCCGAACAGAACAATAATGCTGATCCAGATACTTAGCATACAATCTGCATCTCTTTGGTTATTTATTCTCAATAGAGCTACTGTGACACACTTCTAAAGCCTTTAATATATCATAAGATTGGCAAGGCCCCTTCATTTACATAATTAAGGCATTTATAGCCATTATAATTGAATGCAACACCATTTTAATGGTCTGCACTATATTTAAGCTTCCAGCTTTATAATCCACAGAAGCTGGTTGACAGAGAGTAAAAGATGATAATGAACATATCCTAAAAAAAGCATGCTCTCATGACTACCTAAAATAGTTTAATAGAGTTTGTTGTTCTACATTGACTAAACTTGCCAAACAATTTGCATGTTTTGGGGGGTCTAGGAATGAAATTCTTTGTGGATTGTTTAATTATCTAGGTTAAAATTGATGATTATCAAACATAAAATTAAAGAGCATTAACTATCTTCTTTCATCATAATGGCTTGTCTAACTCTGAAAATTGCAGCGTCACACACAAAACCACAAGACTGAAGGTAATATTTTCACCCCTAAAGACATACTTAGTGTGAGATTTTTGGTGAGGCTTTTTTCCGCCTACTAAAAATTATGGGGAAAGAAAATAAAGAAATCAACCAGGCTAACCAAAACTTTCATAATAAATCAATTTAAAGCAATCTCCTATACAGAAGTCTTCTCCATTGTGAAAAGTATATGAACACTTTGTAGCAGTAAGAAAACAATTCTGAATAAGTATTCATCTTGTATATATTGTCTATTTCTAAAAAGAAACACAGTGTCTAAATGGCCCTGAGTGTCTGAACAGTCCCACAGAATGCAAGCATTAAAAAAACAGAGCAATGCATCCTAAGTCTTAAGGGTGCATTCCATGTGTGTAAGTTCACTTTCACATACTGATTTTTAGTGAACCAGCTATTTTCGCTTGAGATGAAGTTTGGGAAGTTCACCCTCAAATTTCTCCCCATGAACAGGATTGACAAGGCCACTGAAGTATCCCAGCTGCGTTCATGTCCTCAAACACACACACCTGTTTTGAAAGCCACAGCTGGCATAGGACATACATGCCCTTGGTGTTCTGTGATAGAAATACTCACGCAGTGAACAGAGATGTTCAGTGGAAATTTAATTTCTTCTAAAACTATAACTTCATTGCAGAGAATTAAAAAAAAATAAAAATCACTGTTCAAATACATGCTACCTTCTACCCCCGCTCCATCAGCTCCACTCTGACTCCAATTCATAGCACACTTTTTACTAGAACGTCTCTGCCCTATTGTTCTACTTGCATTTGTGGTATCACTTGTTTTCTGCAAGACATGTATTTCTATCCCTTGTTACCAAATATTTTAACCCCTGTAAGAACAAAAAGCAAAAGCAAAAAAAAAAAATTTTAGCCAAAAGACCATCTATTAATGACTAACCAATTTCAGTTATCTTTCTTGAACCACAAAAGCGTTTAAGACAATGAACACACCCAATTCCACAAAATTTGAAATTACAGGAGGAACGTTTCGTGCAAAAATGACAGGCACCTCTATAGCCTAACAATAGGCTACACAGCTACAACTGCATTTCCCCAGTCCTTCAACAACAGCCACAGGCTTTTTGTATTTCTAAAACATTTTACTCTTTAGTCTCAGCCATCTGACTAAACTGTGGTGTCTGCAAAGCTTTGCATCTGCCAAGTTCAGGTGTGCTTTTCCTCATCACATATGGTAAAGAGCTGGCAGGCAGTCTATACCCCTCATTTCCAACCTTTTCAGAAGGAAACCTGGGCACGTGGTGTGCTCTGGCTAAGCCCTAGGCTAGATGACAAGGGGACCAGGAGATCATGACCATGCAGGTCAGATACACCTTCTCATTCCAAACACATTCTCTGCCATTCGGCACCACATTAGACTGCTACTAATCACATAACGTTAGATTACTACTAATTATGATGGAGAAGTCTCTTTTTAGAAAGTCTTAACATGGGGCTTGATTAATGAAAAAAAGACACCGCTGACAATTTTACTTGGCTCAGAATCACTCAAGCAAAAAAATAATATTCTGTTTAAGAATCTAAAAAAGATTAATGCAGACTATTTATCTTAACATTTATCTTTAACATTGAAGGAATAAACAATAAAATTGTCTCCATTAAGTTTCTGTTATTACAGAAACATAGTAATGTGTATTAAATAAATGCCTTTTACAAATGCAATAGAGTATTTTTGTGATAGCAAATTCATAGATATGAAAATTATTTACTGATACAAATGAATGCTTGCTAATATTATTAGTCTGCTATCTTAGAAAAAACCTAACACTTATAAAATAAAAAGACACTAAAGCAACAAAATCTGATTAAACAATAGTGTTTCCTATTAAAGATCAAGTAAACAAATGGTCTATAATTCACCTTATATACAAGAGAGAAAAAAGACATTCTAAATGAATTAGCATGACTGAATTTCAAAGCATAAAAATCTACAATGCATCAATTTTCACTTTACCTTCAAAGAGCTTCTCTTTATATATGTTGTATATTTACAGCTCAATATTATTGTAAATGTGTACAGTGAATTAAACAAAGTGAAAACCAATATTTTAGCTTGTATGCCTGGACAGATATAGGTCCAAGATGAGCAGCTTTGAGATTTAAAAGTGAATACTATATATTATAGTATAAAAAGCAATAAAAGCAAAATGGACATTTACTGCTAAGTCAATAACCCTCTAAAGAACTCAAATGAATACACAATAATACACTGTAGTTTTGTGGCATCTTTAAAATCAGAGAAGGTTTCAGAAACATTACTAGAGTTCAGAAACTTCAGTAGAGTAAGAAAGCTTACCTATAGGTAATGCTTTTTCCTCGAAGGAAACTGAGTCAGTGTTAGAGCCTATTCACATTCAAATCAAAGGCAAGATTCACATTGACAGCAGCAGTAAAGGCATTTAATGTTGCATTTTATAGAACTGCTTTAGCAATTATGTAACAAAATATTTTATGGAATCATAAATCTATGGCCAAGAACAACAGTAGACGAGAAAGCTGACAATTACCTAATGCAAATTTAACAAATAGAAAATATAAAATATTGCTAATATCTATACTCCCAAACTACTGAGACTGCCTCTTTCCATTTACTGTGCATATTCTTCAGAGAATGTTAGCAACTGAGAGTAGTTTCTCCATGATGAAAACCAGCATGCTTCTCTTTGTACTTCTTTTTATAGGCAAATCACTTATTTTCTGTACCAAGCATGGCAGTATAAAATTAGATGCTATAATTAGATCTTTTGGGAGATATTTTAAAGCATACTAACACATTTGTAAATAAAGCCTGAACAGCACTGTAAAATAACTAATTTTCTTTGGTGGGTTATTTTTTTCTTATTTGAGGCTTGAAACTTAAATTTTATGCTTGACCACATAGCGTGAACTCCTCATCTTATAGATGGGTATTTTGCTCATTGTCTCATATAAGTGGCTTCTCCTGGCTACCCCGTAACTGATCACTAGTAACATCAGTCATAATTGGTCTAGTTTATGTTGTTTTGGATACCGTTTTTATTCTACTGATGTCCTGGAGTTAATCTTGCAGAAGAAAAAAGGAATTACAAAATATTACTCTCTGTCCTTGAAAGGTAATAATCAAAGTAGAGATTAAGGAGTAAACACAATGTTATTTTTGGCCTTAAATCTCTTTATTTGTGAAGTCTGGAAAGCATTCAGTGTTCTCTTTGAACGCAAATAAAACAAAAGCTCTTTTCTGGCATCTATACCTGTACTATATGAAGAGTGGTTGAGGTCATGTATTGAGAAGATGTTGCCATGTAAATAAAATAAGAGGATTTGGGAGAGTGCTGTTTTGTTATTTATTTAAGAAGAGTCCCTATATTTGTTTTTCACACACTGATGCACACAGAACGAAATAGAATCCACAGTGTCTTTAATCCTACTGTTACTTATCCTCATCTCCCCATAGCAATTAACAATTCAGCAGTATTCAGTGTAAAATAGGATGCAGCTGAGAGAGCAGCTATGTTCTGTGATTAAAGTCTTTTAGATATGCTAACTGAAAATACTTTCAGCATGAAATGTTGCCTGTTCACTTCCTTCTGGCAATTGCTTAGACTCAAATAGTACGAGATTTATAGCAGCTCCCTGCGTTACCTATGTAGTCCTCCTCAGATGATCAGGTTATTAAGTGAGATTGTTCACAGGATTTATTAGAAATTAACTGAAAAAATTTTGAGAGCAAGTCCTTCTATTTCAGTAGCTAATGAATGAAAAGGGGTACTTACTATTTTACTCAAAAATGTTACAGCTTTTTCCATCTAAATGGCATGAACTTCAACTGATTCTGAGCTTGTCCCAGCTGCAATTTGACCCTCTGTGTCAGGGCAGGATCCCAACCTTGTTCCCACAAAGAAGAAATCCAGGAGGATTTTGTATTACACGTCAGCCAAATCTTTGAAACCGATTGTTCGGGAGACCAGGATCCTGAGCATGTTACAGCACACACTTATTACAGTGTTAGCTTAGCTTGACAGGGACATAAAACATGGGCACTCTGTCAAGCTTTATGGATTTAAGCATAATTTACCTTCCCCAGTTCAAGCCAACTAACAATGGATGCTTATCTTAGATATCTTTGGAAGGTCTTTGACCACAGACAGAGTTGTCAGCCATACCCTCATCTGCTGCTCTGGCATTCAAAACATGTTTAGTGAGGATCTTCCTATAAATACAGAAATGCCACTTATGTCCTGATTCCACCTTTTCTGTAGGTGGTTGATCACACATCATGCCTCTGCACATAGGCTATTTAGATTGGGGAAAATAGGATTTGGGTTGGCACGAGTGGTATGGACTGAAAGGATGGGTCCTGGAAAAAGAATGGCTTCCCAGAAAGAAGAAAGGATACCTGAAAGATAGGTAAAATCCTGGCTGATGGAAAAGTGCTGGAAATGAGGAGAGATCCTCGAGATCGGTAAGACGCACCGAGGTAAACGCTGAGGGACATCAGGGACCGTGGCCAATAACACCTGATAGGTGCAGCTACACAGCAGAAACCAACATTACTTTCTGTCTGAAAGGTCCAGGTCAGCACTGACCTCCCAGCTTGGAAGGTAAGTTGAGATCTAGTGAAGGTAGTCCTGGGTGGTAGGGTGAGAGAATGAGTTTGAGAGATAAAAATCAAATTGAGTAAAAGCTCTAATCTCATCAGGTCTTAAACAAACCTCCGTATGTAGATGCAGTACAGGTTCTTGTTTATTCTGTCTTGCCTGTGATAGTTACAGAATAGGCTAACTTCATTGCACATGGTAGGTCTACAAGTTCCTATTTATTTCAGAGAGCTGAATATGGAAACTAAGCATGATTCATACCCAAAAGAGAATCATAAAATGGTTTGGGTTGAAAACGACATTAAAGATCATATAATTCCAACTCCCTTCCAATAGGCAGGGACTACACCCACTAGACCAGATTACTCAAACCACCATCTGGCCTGGCCTTGAACACCTTCAGGGATGGGGCAACCACACCTTCTCTGGGCAACATGCTCCAGAGCCTCACCACTCTCACAGGAAAGAATTTCTTCCTAATATCTAATCTAAATCTACCCTTTCAGTTTAAAACTATAACCCCTTAACCTGTCACTATCCTCCCTGAAAAAAAGAGGCTCTCCCCACCTTTTCTGTAGGCCCCCTTTAAGTACTGGAAGGCTGCTATAAAGTTTCTCCAGAGCCTTCTCTTCTCCAGGCTGAAAAACCCCAGCTCTCGCAGCCTGTCTTCACAGGGGAGGTGGTCCACTCCTTTGATCATCTTTGTGGCCTTCCTCTGGACTCACTCCAACAGGTCCATGTCCTCCTTATGTTAGGAACCACAGAGCTGGATGCAGTAGTCCAGATGAGATCTCATGAGAGCATAGCAGAGGGGCAGAATCACCACCCTTGACTTACTGGCCACGCTTCTTTTGATGCAGCCCATGATGCAGTTGGCTTTCAGGGCTGCAAGTGCACACTGGCGGCTCATGGTAAGCTTCTCATCCACCAACACCTACATGTTCTCCTCAAGGCTGCTCTCAATCCATTCTCCACCCAGTCCATATTTGTGCCTCGACCTATGTGCAGGGCCTTTCACTTGTCCTAGTTGAATTTCATGAGGTTTGCATGTGCCCACCTCTCGAGCCTGTCCAGGTCCCTCTCTCTGGATGGCATCTCTTCCCTCCAGCATGTTGACTGCACCACACAGCTTGGTGTTGTTGGCAAACCTGCTGAACGTGTACTCAATGACACTGTTCGTGTCACTAACAAAGATGTTGAACAGCACCAGTCCCAATACTGATCCCTGAGGAACATCACAAGCTGATGACCGTGACTCTTCATGGTGACCATCCAGCCAATACCTTAACCACTGAGTGGTCCACCCATGAAGTCCACATCTCCCCAATTTAGAGACAAGAATGTCGTGCAGGACAGTGTCAAATGCATTGCACAAGTGAGGTAGATGATGTCAGTTGCTCTTATCCACCAACACTGTAAATCCATACGAGAAGGCAACCAGATCCATCAGACACCCTTTGCCCTTATTTGAGCCACATTGGCTTGTCACCAATCACTTCTGTCACTAGTGGTGGTGACTCCCATTCATTCTGGTTTACCTTTCTCATTCTGATTCTACGCAACTCCCTAAACCATTCCTCTCTTCCATGCTCTCCATCTAAATTTATTTCTACCTTTGTGTGATCCTTCCCTCCAACACTGCCTCAAGTGCTCTTCAGATTATCCCTCTCTTTTATGGCAATTTCTCTTTTATTTCTCATTTTAAAAATTATGGAGCACCTGCTCTAGTTTATATGATACTCATTGCTTTCTCTAGACTAAAATCAAAACAAAAATATGACAAAGAAAGATCTATATTTTATTATGTCCTTTTTTGCTTTTTTGTTTTGTTATCAACTTACACGTCTAGTTCTAGAACAAGTTCATAGCTCCTTCATTTTTAGATTCAATCCAACAGCCCCTGCATATCCATCAGGTTCAATGTTACTGACTGTATCATTAAAACAGGTCAGCTTTCACAAAAAACAGGATGCCCTCACCTGCCTCATGCGTTCATCACAGAGGTGGATTAGATAACTTCAGAGTTCACTTCCAAGAGTTTCCTATAATTTAATGATTAGGTTCAAATACATTTTAAGACTCAAACCTGTTTTTCTGAATACTGGTTTAATTTTGGTTCCTAAAGGACTATGGAGTTCCACACAAAGACTATTTTGTGAAAGCTCATAGACATACTTTTCTCCTTAGATACACCAAAAATTCAGTAGAATTTGTCAATCTGAAAAAAATGAAAAACAGGGGATGTATTTCAGGAAACACTCACTTAAGTTATCCCTGAAACTGGACCATTAATTTTACACTGCCTCTTTGGCTTCATCAAATTTCTAAGCAACTGACATGTGCGTATGCAGCTCAGAACACTTAAAGGATTTCCATTTAAAGAAAATAATTGTTATCCTTACAAAAAAATTCTTATTAAAAACTTACAAAAAATTTTGTATTCTGATAAAATAATGGCTGAAATTTCAGGAATGATATTTAGCTCACTTTCATATCTCTTATGTCTCCTGGCCTTTGGCCTTGTAAAGAAAGTATATTCAAATTTCAACACCGAAGTAAAATGTAGCGCTTGGAAAAGCCCTGTATTTTGCTTACCCTGACAATCTGTCAAGACAGGTTTAGTGTTAATTCCCATACTCATATAGGATCTTTTTTCTTTCTCTTTTACATAACTAAGCACAAGTACTCTTGATCCCTTGGCAGTATAAATCTTCAAGAAGATTCCTAACTAAAAACAATTCCATTTTGTTGAAGCCAATAAAATTTGTCTATAGATTGTTTTCAGTGTTTAAGTAGAGAAGTACCAAAAATAGAATGTGCTTGAAAGAACACACACAAGGACAAAAATATCTGCATCAGGTGGAAACAGCTTCCAGCAGAGAGAATTTTATTTTGGAAAAAATGAGGGCTATGGCATCATATTAAAAAACTAACACTTGTATGCCTGCAACACACAGGCAGATACTTCTTGGCTCATTATCTTAATTTTACTTCATGCCCACTGTTAAGCAAATATCCCCACACTTATACTGGAGATGCAGAAACTGTTGGCAGTGAAAACTGCAACTGCATTAATGGTATACTGTGTCTCTTACCAAAGGGGCCAAAATAACCATCTAAGGCTGGGTGTTTCAGTGTTTTTCATTTGGGTTGACAATATGAGCAGATTACAGATATATGTATTTATTTACAGTTATTAGATGAAATTTTGAATTAATGCTTTAAAAAAACTTAAGGCTGTATAATTTTGCTGAGATGTTATAGCACAGGGAATACTTAATTACACATATTCAATTAATATTTAATTACACAATCAATGATATTGTCAAAGACCCAAAAGGTGATGTAAAGAAGTGCTTCAGAGCAGTTTTTCAACTGAGTTGAATGCCTGCACACAGTTAGATGTTTCAGTGGTCAAGACTATTCTTTGTTAAAAGAACATTAGTTCAATTTTATAAACAAAGGAAAAAAACGTAGTTTTGGCAGTAGCTACAGCTTATCATGGAAACGATAAGTCTCTCTTGCACAATAAATTTGTAATAATGTATCAAACCATAAAAAATACCAACTTTAATGTAATCCAGAGATGTAATGCAGGGTTTTTTTTATTTTTATAGGGTTGCTGCAGGAAAAAAAAAATCTTCTTGTTTTGATGTATTTCCAGTGAGGATACAGGGTATATGCATAAAGATTTTAGCTTACTCATCAAAAGTGTGACTACACAGAAAGAAGAAAAATATATGGTCTAAAGCCTAACAGCTTTGATCAGCCTAAAGAAGTAAAAAAATGCACACCTTCAGTAATGCTGTTCTTGGCAAATTCAGGTACATGGTGGCCTAAAACCACATGCTAAGATGGCTATCTAGTCAAAAGCACCAACAATTGTACCTTGTTTTGTTTAACAACAACCTCAAGTCACTTGGGAGTCACTAAAGTACAAATATGTTTAGCCACATTTTTTTCCCTAGTTGCACCAATGGCTAAGGAGCAGTGAAAAGTAACTGCATTTTTCAGCAGCCTAATCCCCTGCATGGTCCAAAAGGAAGCTGATTTATTCCTATCAAACACTTTTCAAACAAAGGACTCACAGAACAGACTTTACTAATAGTTCCATAGTTCAAGTGCAACTTCTTGCTCCTATGATATCTATGATAATGAGCAGTAACAAGGACTTTTCAGTTTCTTTTTTTTTCCTCATCACACTTCATTTTCTTGAATATTCAAGTGAAAACACCAAGGAACAAGGAATGAATTTTTATTTCTCTTAAGTTTAGCCATAAGCACCTTGAGGAGTATTAAAGGGTAAAAAAACTACAACACTAATTCATACTATGATAGCTGCAATTAAAAACTACAGTGGTATTTTACTGCAGGCATGATTTTCAAACCCACAGCAGAGAAAACAACCTTGAACAAAATCAAGCTAGTTTTATTCAAGAATAATCAGTGTTTGTGATCACTGTACTCTTCTGTAAGCAAAATCTTATTTTCTTCTAGAAACAAGCTGTTAAAAATATCATACAAATTACCATCACTCACCTCTCCTATCATTTCTGCCTGCATTTGTAGGTTTGTCAGAAGGGCAAGGGCAACGTCCTTCACATTTCACTGAGATTTGTTTTCCTGAGACACAGGCTTGATAGTCTAATTTACACTGTAAGGAGAGAAAATGGCTATCATTAATATAAACACATTTTATAATAAAAATCATAACTCTTTAAGTATTTTGAGGCAATCTTTCATCAAATGCTTAAATCTTTGCAAGCATAGGTGCTAAGACAAAATATTTGCTTAATATCCTGCCTCTGTACTAAGAATTAGATTAGATAAAGGTACAAAGGTTTTTGTTCCCTAACTTGGCTACAGTTTCAGGCTCAATTAAAGCATGAATGTACTTCTGGCGTTAGACTGATTTGAATATGCAAACTAAATACAAGTGAACTGCATTGGTTTCATTTCTATTATATGAACAAAAACCAAGGCAACAATATTAATTATTGATAGGAAGTAATTAACAGTGATTTATTACAGAATGTATCAAATTCTACCTTTAAGATGACATTAGCCCAGTAAAAAGCAGTAACAGAGAAAATGGAAAGCTGGGCCTTTTACAATTCTGCCCAGTGACAATCTTCTCCAATACAGAAATAGATTACCTGATCTGCTACTTAAAGCTCAGCTCCACTTCAGAAACCACACTGAAAAAAAACCCTAAATCTAACCAGGAATTGTAGCTGTTGTTTCAAGCATATAAAAACAACCTAGTTAAAAACCACATACATAGAAAACAACATTATTGTAAACTGCCATTCTTACTGAAAAGCTGAACTTTAACTCCAAAACAGATCTTTCTGCAGGATGATTTGCCAATGTAGCATCATGGAAAAACACAAGCCAAACCACAGCAGGGGTGGGGTAGGGGTAGGGAATATCTACAAAGAGTTTTTGCAAAAAAGGAAAGGAGGAAGATAATTATGGAAAACACTTCATCCTTGAATATAAGATGGAAGATGTCTTATTAATTAGGTAAGGGCCACATAACTTAAAAGTGTAGGAATCAGAAAACTAGTTCAAGTATCAAATAAAAATATGAAGTGTTTGCTATGCATTCCAACACTTCAGAAGAAAAACCTGCCTTTCCTGACTTATCTGCTGTTTGGGTATCTAAATTTAGCTTAATGCAATTTCATGACACAATTACCAAGATTTCTGGCAAACCCTAAAGTTGAAATCTCTCTCTCCTAAAAATGAGTAAGAGGTAGGTGCACCATAGTGACGTAAGGAAATAGGAGCCTTTTGAAAGGCTGCACTTCAGATTTCCAGTAGGATGCAGATATAAGCACTATGAATTCAGAGAATTTTATTGACCTTTCATGCAGTCAGACTTCTAACCCTGTCATACTGTCACGCGGTTCTCTACTTAGCTCAAGCTGAACTGCATCACAGCACTGAAACAATACCTTTATGCACCACTGTAAATATCAAAAAGTACACATATCAAAAGAGAGATAAAAGAATACCTCAAATCTTGTGTATTTACATAAAATACTCATTACAGTTCAGTTCTGAATGTGCTACCTTTTACCAAAAAGGCATGGTTAAAGGACAATGAGGCTAAAAGAATCCAATTGAGAGCTATACAAATAGCACTAGTGTCTCATAAAGGACCAGAAAATTG
Organism: Nycticryphes semicollaris; assembly: GCA_013400055.1. Lineage (NCBI taxonomy): Eukaryota > Metazoa > Chordata > Aves > Charadriiformes > Rostratulidae > Nycticryphes > Nycticryphes semicollaris. Next base: position 74,407 of record VXBJ01005292.1, on the reverse strand, counting down.
AAGCAAATTAAACAGCTCTATGTTGACTATGAAACAAGTGAATAACTTTTGCATCCCTGAAAAATTGCCCTGGCTGTACAGGAGAGTGCTTGATTAGCCATGATGCCTACCAGACCTCTTTCCAGACAGTGCATGACTTAATTCATATTTTAATACTCAAAGCAATCTTTAGAGATGGTAGAATGGATCATAGCCTGAATTAAATAAGTGTTTCTGTCGAAAAGATATCTTCACTTTTTAAGGTCTGAGAATTTTTATTGTTCAATCTTAGTAGCTTAAGGAATCAAACCTACAAATACCTGTGCTTTAGGCTTTGATTCCTCCTGTGGGTGACTGAATTTAGTGAGACCACCATTTAAAACTTGACATATATATTCCTTTCAGGTTTGTTTTACTGAGAATCAGAATATGAAGAGTGCAAAACAAAGGAATACTTTATTTATTTAATTCTTTCATTGAGAGACTATGTTACAGACTTCAGTGCTTCTATTTTCACTCAAATATTGCTGAAGGAACTAGTAAATACTTCAAAGATGCTCCAGCTAATATAATGAGTTGTGATTTAGTCCTTTTGACTTTTATTTTTATTTAGTGTTGTCTACTCAATCCAATTTGCAAATATCATTGGTCTTTTACATGTTAAGAAAAATTTAATGCCCGCCTTCTATCACCAGCACCAACACTCAAACTGACAGGCTGTTTTGACAATTTCACATCAGCTGCTAATGACACCAGGAATATAACTCTGGTTCAAACTTTTTGTCCTTGTTCCCCAAATAAACAATGCACTGGGATATTGCAAAGGCAGCTCAGCCAAATAAAGACAGACCAGACTTCCCTCAACGTTTCTCTCAGACTGGCAGAAGAGCAAGCAACATATCAGAAAAACTACATAGAAAAAGCAATCTGTGACATACAAAATATGAGGACATGATGAGAAGCAGCGATACAAAGGAGAGGTATTGTTGGGAACAGTGAAGAAAACAATTGCTTTGTGGGGAAAACATCTGAGGAGCTTAAACAGCAGAAAAATACATGAACTATTATATTATGCATAGCAATGAAATAATTATGATTTATTTGGCTTTATTAGTGAGTTTTCTATATAGGAAAAATATGTGATGAAATTTTTGAAAAAACTCATTTGCTGCATTTAAGTGCCAATGCTATGTTCATCACAATCCCTCACATGCATGAAAAAATACTATTTTACTTCTGGATATATCTAGCTTTTCATTTTCTGATCTCGATTCCCCTCTCCTCTTAGCATATCAGTTTTCTCCACTAGAGTTTTGTGCTGTCTCATTTGCATGTTTGAGCCTAAGGATGCTTCAACTGTTTGAATTCTCACACAATTTGTTTCAAGACAGAAGAATGGGTATTTCTGACTTCAAATCAATATGCTGCACAGTGCTTAAAAATAATCAATTCAATACAGAGAAAAAATACGTACCATATCGGGGTCTCTTTGCAATATATGATGAAAAATTCCTCATTTCTGTACTGTCAAGTGTCCCATTGCAAAATGCAATTCGTTTACTCATATTCCATCTGTTTGAAAACCTGTCCATTCTTAAATGGACTCAGCAATCTTCAACATTTGCCAAAGTAGTTGTTTAGTGAACTAGAGACTAGCAATTAAAGTGTGTGGGAAGAACATCAAAGAATATATGTCATCTTTAGACATGACTCATGCAGCTTTACTGTTATAACAGTAAAGATGAGAATAGTTATATTTCTGGAACAACTACTACAGTGTATGTTATTTTGATATACATGAGCTCTCTTCTTAGAACTACTGTTAGTAGAGTTGGAAAGATTAAATGACAGGAATACATTCTGTTAAGCTCTGCCACTTACCATTACAAAGTAGATACCTGTCAAAGGCTGCCAAACAGATCTTTGTATGTTCTATATGTACAAAGAACCTAGGTTGTGCCCCAAAACAGAAAAATAAAATAAAAAAAATCTAACTTTTCCATAGTAAAATAATGAAAAAATGCCAAGTTCCAGGAAAATATCATACATTTACACATCTAAATGTTTACCTTTAGAAAACCCCCAAATCATCCTTCTCTGCCCAACTGAACCAATTGTTCAAGTGTGAACAACGGTATGCGTGTTGTTAATATATGGGGAGGACTCTGAGAAAACCTGTAATTTGGGAAAACTTTCTGATAACTTCAAATACACAGAAAACTTCTACAGAAAGAAGTAAGATGTCAGCACGAGTGTTACACTGAGAGAGGTAAAATCTTTACATTGAGTGGAAAAAATTATTTATGCAGTCTGGAAGTTTTCAAAACGGTTGCATTTGATATTTACAACCTTGAACATCTGAACTGGCTGAGCATATTTACAGCCATCAAAGAATTTTAAAGGAGATAAAATGTACTATTAGACCAGAAATAAATAAAAGATGAAGAAAAATAAATAAGGAAGGAAAAGATGATCTCAGAAATTATAGAAAAAATAGCTTTTAAGTTTGGTTTCTTGGCACCTAGAAGAAAGGAGATGGACCGTAATATAGGATTTTATCATGCAACTCGTAAGTGATCTACTTTCATTATGTGGAATAACTTTTAGAAGTCACACTCTTTTACACTGCAACCTGGTAGGCCATACTGGGAAGTATGCAATTTCTGTGCTTATATTGTAAGATGAGTACAAAAGTAGTTCAAGGTGATCCTCAGAGAGTAGCAATCAACAGCTCACTGTTAAAATGTAAAGATGCACTGAGAGGACTTTTCCAAGGGTAAGTCACAACCCTGGAAATATTCTGTCTTTTCATTAATGGCTTGGAAGATTAAATAAAAGATACCTTATTAAACATGGAAATGGCTGGAATTACTTCAGAAGTTACAAATATAATAAAAATACTCATATGATTGAAATAGGCTAAAAAGATAACGTAATTCAGTAGAGAACACTGCTATCTTCTATCCTTCGGTAGACATAAAAATCACATTTAAAATACAAGCTATGGAAAAATTGGGTAGTGGATAGTCCAAAGGAAAAATAAAAATCTAGTTATCACTATGAACAATTGAACAGTGTTTAAAAACATTACCATACCAGGACACATAGACAGAACTGCAACCTACAAAACACATAAGATAATTCCACACAGCTTTGCTGTGGCTTAAAAGAGAGCACCCTGCCCAGCTTTGTGAAAGGTTTCAAACAGGACAGAAATTAATTGGAAAAAGTACAAAAAATAGAGTATGGAATGATCAGAGGCCTACAAAATAGTCACTGACAAAGAGGCTCAAGAAGTGGTAATGTTCGGTCTCGAGATAAGAAGATTCACATAACACCTGTCAAATAGGTAAAGGGTATCTGAAAGATACCTGAAAGTAATACCATGACAAATGTTACAAGAAATAATTGGCTTAAATTGCTGCAGAAAATTTTCAGATTAGATACTAGGAAGACTTTCTACTAATAAGGGTAGTGAAGTATTACAGTAAATTATTGGAGAAGTTTATTGAATCTTAATCACTGTCTTTACAACCACGATTAGATAAACCTGTCAGGAGTGACACCTGTGTAGTTTATCTTGCTTTGAGAAAATGGGTGGACCAGATTGCATCAAGCTTATTCAATGAGGAAGTGCAGGATAGACGGGCTCTGGGAATGAACCACCGCTTGCATAAATCTTCTTCATTTGCTGGAGAGACTGATGTGTAATGAATGAACTAGGGAGACTGCAGGAATCCATGGATCTTACTTTAGCAAAATTTTATTGGGTACTGAGTGCGTTTGTGCTCTCTGGAGCTCATGAAAATCTGGTATCTGATTTGGGAGCATACTAAATATTTTTAGGTAAACTAAAGCAAAAATTAATTGAACATATAAATGCTTTGCATTGTGAAAGTGAATAAAACCAATCCTTTAATTGGACATCAAATGTCACAAATAATTTTTTTGCTTCCATCTATCTGCAGAACCATCTTCTATCTGCAAAACACCACCGATATCACATAGAGGGACTGTGTGTGAGGCAGTGTAATTAGTTACTATTTGCAGACTTCTCAAATTCTACAGGGAATAAAGACATTTTAAAGCACATGAGTAATTTAGTTTTACTGGGTGACTTCTGTATAATGAAAGACATAAGACTGTACTGAACAATGCAGAGAAACTGAATTACTGATTAGATACAAGAGAGGTATGTCCATTCTGCCTGTTAAGCGAGTAGAGCCCTGTGAAAGAAAAAGCAACAGAATTAAGTTGAGATTGCATTATATGTCTACCCAAAAAGAAAGACAGTGTCTGTGCAACATTAACTTCAGCATTTGCCAGCATTTTATCAATTTGCTTTTTCTCAGACTTAATTCTGTTCCTTTCTGAGAATGCTACTACCTCAATGGCAAGAGAACATATTTTTCCACAGTAGTACTGTCTTGCCAGAAATATCTAGCAGCCTCTAAATAAACTAACTAAACCTAAACAATGACAATGCGACTTCTCTGACAAATAAGAAACAGGAGCTCATGCACCAGTGCCTTCAGGTGCAATCTTCCTTTCCTTCACCTTATCCATACTGGACAGCTGGAAGCAGATTTGGTATACCCCTGTAGTGTACACGTCAGCAGAAGTTAGGTGCCAGGGCATTCACCTGGATATCCAATGCATACTACCTCCGTTAAGTGCTTCAAGCCCTTGATATTGAAAGGCTGAAGTTAGACCAGATACGTCAATACACCCTTTTCTACCACAAAAACATAACGCTGCAGTATCGGATGAAGTGTGCATTCAATGTGTATTCAGAAGTCTTTTAGAAATTTTCACGTGCTGAGGTATACGACACTTACAAAAAACGCTTTCTAGAACTCTACCTCACTTAATACAGGGCATTTAGCAAATTACTTTTTAGCCTACAAATAACTAATATTTCACAGAATCACAGATTTAAATCACAAGATTTATCATCTTCGAAAGGTAACATTCACCTTTAATTGTGCCTTATCTCAATAATGAATGCTCTGTAGAAGTCCATGACTTTTTTGTACATTTGAAGTTAAACAGGGGATGCTATCTAATTCTAAGAAAAAAAATACACTGATTAATAAATAAATTCAGATTCACATGATAATTATTTGTTCATATGCTACAAAGACTTAATTGTAACATATACTTCCATATAGCGAAACATTATTAGTTTTTATTTCTCATGATATCAACTGTGATCATGAATGATGATTCTGACAATAACCAGTAAGAAAGAAAAGAATAAGATGCCCTGCTTCTGACTCCTCAGCTCTTTCATACATTTGTTCATTCAGCTCTAACCAACTTCCCAGTGTACAGAAAAAGAGAAAAAGTGTTCTAGTGCAGGTGAAACTGGGGATATCAGTAAGCATTGGAGAATTCAAAAATATTACCACCATAGTCTACAAGTTGTACACCACAGCCTTCTACACTGCTACCAACCAACAGAATGTTCGTAGGTCAAGAGAGAAACCTAGCTGTTATAGTAAAAATGAATTAAATGGCTGAAAGAATTTCAAATACGGTCTCAAATTTACATGTTCCTACCAAAAAAGCTCACCATTCTTCCTTCCCTGTATACTTTCTAGATGATCAGAAATTGGTGGTTAAGAGATTTTCAAATGATGCAATCAACAAGATGCCCGAGAAAAGATCTCTTTGCTAGAGTACCACAAAGATAGATGCCGAAGAAGAGAATGAAATGTTAAATATTTCTTCCAGTATGTGTCTTATTGGAAGAAATCCCTCCTGTAGAACTCCATGTCCATGCATCAATACAGATCTCTGTTTTCTTTCCATTTTCAAAACCCAATACCACTGCCAGTTGAACAGAAAATCTCTGATTATCACTGCTCTGTACTGTGTGCTTTCAACTTCACTTCATGCTATTTTGCTTATTTTCTCATTTTTTTCCCCATTTCTTATTTTCCCCCATTTTCTCACTTTATCCCTATATCACAAAGCTTACATACATTCCCCTGCTCAGAATTTGCCTTTACTGCATTTTGTGTGAATTGCTATGTGAAATGGCCTCAGATTTGTGTCCTAAAGCAAACTATGTAAGAAAGTACAATATGGTTTAATTGGGTTGGTGGTTCCTGTCATCAGTCCTGGGTGTGGGGTGGGCAGAGTTGTTGATCAGGTTATATTCCAGGTCCAGTTCAACATGGAGCGTTACTTGATACTTAAACATTGAAGAGAGGTAAATGACTGCTTGACACAAAGGACTAATTCCAGGCATCAGCTGGTATCACTTCTTTGTGCAGTGATGTCACTTTAGGTTGGCTTAAAATGGAGGGAGGTGAAAATATGGCCAGAGCTAGTGGTGCTAATGTGGTAAACCTAATTTTGAAATTATTATGCCATTTTATAATTCTTTACAAAAAGCAGCCAAGAAGACACCAACAGTTGTAATACGGAATTTCAAACTAAAACCAGACAGACAAAATGTCAAGATAGCACATTTTCAACTAATTCAAGCTTTAGAAATTAAACATTAATGTGCAAATTTACCTATGAAGTATCATCTAGATCTACAGATGCCCTTTTGTCACATCAGTAACCTGTTATCCATATGTATTACTTCCCTAAATATCAGGAGTTTAAGTAAAAAGCTTTTCAGCAAACAAGTACTACTATTTAAAATTAAAATAACATTTAAAAAAATATTAACCATAAAGACACACACCTAGCATTTTGACCAGAGAACAAAAGGAAACACGCTCATTGAACCAAGACACCCTGAGCAAAGAAAATCTTTTGTGGTTGAAAGAGAACTGATGATACATTGTTTACAAAGCTATGAACTAGAGAAAGCAATTTACATGACAAAATGAAAATCTGTCTGCAGAGTTTTCTTCCTGATCACCCCTATAGCTCTTTCCTGTTTTCTTCCGCATTCTTTAGTGCAATGGCATAAAAAGAAAAGCCTGAAATCAGGTCAACTGGCTATTCAATCTTTTTTGGACACCCTAGAAAAAAATATTAAGTCACAGAAACATGCAGATAGATGCCTAGTGGGGACTATTTAAATTAGGCACCTACTTGTCTTTGCATTCATACTTGGAAGCTTTCAGAGATACATGACGCTTAGAAGCCTCTAGAAAATCCTTCTAAGGATCTACTTGCTTTTTAAATCAGCTATCTGAATTTTTTGGTACCTACTCAGTTTGGTAAATATATACCTCACCATCTTATTATAGAATAAGATTTGCAAACAGGTAAAGTAATATTTTATATCATCAAATGAAAATGTAAATCTTAATAATGCTAAATGAAAAAATTTTGTGATAGACCTACTTGAAACACTATTTTCAGTAAAGAACATTAAGAATAATGTTTCTAGTAATTTTTGTTTAAAAAAAATTAATATATTACTTCATACCAAAATTAATATTTCAATGTTTCTTGAGTACAATAAATTCTGTAAAGAACCAGATACTTCAAATTTAAAAAAGATATTAAAAAAAAGTCATTAACAAATATTACCATATTACTGCTACCTATATTATTCCTTCTGATGCTGGCTTATTCCAAAATTATAAAGACTAATTCAGTTTGAAAATACACTAACAGCTTCTTGCAAGCGTGCCTACATATAAAAATTTCTCTGACGTATACATGCATATATAAATTCTGGCTCTTATTCAGAGCTCTTGACCATATAGCCCAAATTTCATTAGGCTCCATTAGGCTTCTTCTTTCAAACTTCTTAATCATTTTTAGCAGACGTAAGCTACAGATGCATAGAATGCCACTCAACACTGTACATACACGAGATCCTTTGTGCACCCCATTGCTGGCAATAACAGTTTTCTAATTTGGAGTGGAGAAAATTTCTAGAGAGACAGAAAAAGGAATATTGCTCAGACAAAACTAACTTTAAATTTTTAAGTTCCCATTTAAATTGGAAAACTCAGAAGAAAAATTTAAAATGTCAGCAATACATGTAATTCTCCTAACCCATCACTTTAAAAACAGCTATTTTGGTTCAAAATCAACCAAGAAAAATCTTCACTCATTTTCAGCTGACATGCAAATTTCCGAATAATGACAATGGTAAAATAAAAGTAATGGCAAAGTTATAAATCACAGAATGATATTGAGTTGGAAAGGGTCCCTGGACATCATCTAGTCCAACCCTCTACCACAGCAGGTCCACCTGGAGCAGGTCACACAGGAACATGTTCAGGTGGGTTTTGAACGTCTCCAGAAATGGAAACCACCATGGAATCATAAAACTGTCAGAGTTGGAATGGACCTCTAGAGATCATCTAGCCCAACTCATCTCCTAAGGCAGGATTGCCTAGAGCACATCACTCAGGACTGCATTCAGGAGGGTCTTGAAATTATCACCTCCCTGGGTAGTTTATTCCAGTGCTCTGCCACCCTCGAAGTAAAGAAGTTCCTCCTCATGTTTAGATGGAACTTATGTACAAGTTTGTGCCCATTTCCTCTTGTCCTGTCACTGGGCACCACTGAAAAAAGACTGGCCCCTTCCTCTCGACACCCACCCTTTAAGTATTTATAGGTGTTGATCACATCCCCCCCAGTCTTCTCTTCTCCAGACTAAAAAGACCCAAGTCCATCAGGATTTCCTTGTAAGAGGGATGTTCTAGGCCCCTGATCATCTTTGCAGTCCTCTGTTGTACCCTCTCCAGTAATTCCCTGTCCTTCTTGAACTGGGGGGCCCAGAACTTGACACAGTATTCCAGATGGGACCTCACCAGGGCAGAGTAGAGGGGGAGGATAACCTCTCTGACCTGCTGATCACACTATTCTTGCACCAGGATGTCATTGGCCTTCTTGGCCACAAGGGTACATTGCTGGCTCATGGTCATCCTGTTGTCCATAAAGCCTCACTATAAGACACAAAAGACTTGTAAAAGCATGGATTTTTTGGTTAAAAGATTATGCTTAGCGTTTATTAACATGCATTATCACCGTATTTTTAATGTGATATGGCTTCCTAAGCCATACTGGATGATTGCATTACTAATTAAACAAGTTCAATTTATCTAATTATATCTAAATTGAAATATTTATAAAGTTATATGTGAGCTAAAATAGCATCTAAAGGGCGTGCTCATTAGTCTTCAATTACAGGAAAAATTATAATAGTAATAAAAAAAAGGTGCTTGGATCTAGCTAGTCCACTCTGGGTTATCATGTCCAAGATTTAAATTATTCTTTGTCAGCTGGGGGAAAAAAAAATTTGCACTACAGAATCACTGTTTGGGTCATCATTAGACACAGCCAGGCACTCTGTTTTCTTCCCTTCATGTTGTCTCTACAGCTCTCTGCTGTTTTTTTTCACCCACCTAAAAATGCATGCTAAAATTCATTTGAACTTAAAGATGAGATTTTATTTATTAAACAATCCAAAACAGAAGGCTGCATGTGCTATCAGTGAATGAAATGTTTATGAAATTTCATGTTCATAATAATTTTCACCCTGTCAGGGAAGAAATATGTTGTGCAAATAGGATTTAATATTCCAAAGCATAGTTCTTTTTCTCTAAATTATCTGTATCTCTTCTTAAACTTGCATAGAGAGAGAACTACTTGCCCTGTGTGGAGACACACAGAACTGTGCCTAAATCTTTCTAGTTTTTGCTGTTAGTACTTGATTGTTAAAATAAAATAAAAGATTTCTCCATTCCACATTAAACACCTATGAATTAAAATCAGAACAATCTAAAGGCAAGTCTTCATATGTCATGTTTTGAATGGAGAGCCAGAAGGCAAATTTTTCCTACATAAACTCTAATTTTTCTCTTCCACAAAGTCCATCGTGGCCCATAATGTTCCATTTTTTTTTCCCTGAAACTTTGCTATGATGCTGAGGACCTACTCCTCATACTCAGTCATGTTTTCCAGATCCCTGTCTCTCTCTCAGTTCTCATCAACCTTCAGATCTGTTCTTTCGGGATTTAAGTTATTCTGTTTCACACTACTTTTTTTTTTTCTCATTTACTCAAGATCTCATCCAAGAGTACATAATTGGCTTCACTTTCTCAATATTAATGTAGAAAAACAAGAAAAAGAGCAAGCTTTTGTGGATCAAATATCTATTGTTATTTGCTTTTATAAATTCAGCAGAAAACAGACACCTTAAAAGTCATTGGACATGTAAATGAACAGGTTGGACAGTTTTCCTCTTTCCCAGAAATTACTGAAGTTGGGATAGATCACAACCACATCCCTGAAGAAAACTGATGAAGGTAGAAAGAAGGCAGGTTCCCCAAAGAACTCAATATTCTCAGGAGAATCTTAAGGATTTTGTTTGTGAGATGGCTAAAACATTTTTTGACATTTCTGGATATCAAAAATTCATTTCTTCAAGGCTTCCTCTTCTTTGGGTGGTGTGGTGTTTTTCCTCCCCCCATGAGGGAGAGTGGCAGGCATATATTAATGTTTGAAAGAGTCCTGAAGTGAAAAGAAACTTCACAACAACATCCAGTGTTATGAAGTTCACAGAACCCAGAAACTTCTGGATGTGTGCATGTGGTTGCCATGCATCCCATTAGAAAACCTGAACTACAGACAGTTTTCTGTAGTTTGATTCAAAAACTTCATTTTTCTACAGCGGTAAAATTAATATGCCTGTGAGAACATATATTTGTTTAGTATAACAATGCTAAATGTTAAATGTGTCTTATTAAATCACATTAAGTAAGATTAACATGCATATAACAGAAGACTGCACAAACATCACCCCCTTTCAATAATAATTTTAAAATTGTGAAGTACAGAAGTGTTCTAAGCAGATAATCTTAAACAAATATAAACATAGAATACTGGTATTCAAGCATCAGAAATACTGAAAACTCACAGGAATATTTGAACAATCATGATATGTCTGAGTTTGTTTTCAGTAAAATATTTAAACAGTAATCGGTTCATGTTTAAAATATTTTATTGTGTACTCTTCAAAATTACAAATGAAAAAAAATGTCTGAGACTTGGAAGATGATTCGTTAATGTTATACATATTTTACCTCATTGACACCTACTAAATGATTAGGACAGAAGCTTCTCTCTTTCTCTAGGACAGTATAACTAGTTTATAGCATGGCTGTTTTAAGTTGCTGTTTACAGTATCTGAGGTTACTACTTGAAAATTCACAGTATGTCACTCTCCTGTTAAATCCAAGTATGACCTAAATCAACAGTGTGTAAGAATATCTTTTTAGAAGCTAAATGCTTTGTTCTGTTTGATTATGAAATTTAATTGCAAGTTCTAAAAAAATTTAATTTGAATAATTACATTTTTTTCCTATCAATTTTTACTTCATTTGCAGTTCTGTAGTTTCTTAAATACTTATGGTTCTGCTAATTGCTAAAGGAAGCCAAAATGGCTAAGTAATGTTAAGTACATCTTCTTTTGTGCCCTCTGCATCTGTTGTTCCAAAACCCTTCTTTTAAAGGGAAAAATGTAAATAATTGTGAAGAAATTTAAAGATACAGGAAAAGAGAAAGAAATTAGAACCCATATACATTTATTATAACTCTCCATTAGGGTACATGAAACCCTCTCTGTTTTAAGACAGCAAAATGATCCATAGGTTCACTGCTACTTGATAAACATACATTTAAATTCCACTTTGACTAAGAGAAGACAAGGAGACACATTCATACACAAAAAAATCCCAAGGTCCTGTGGTTCAGTGCACTGGGAAGTGACGTCTGGTTTAAATATGCATGCAAAAAAAAAAAAATCATGTATCACAATTAAGAGAAAATAACAGAGAAAACGGGTAGCAGGAATTTAAGGTAGATTTCAATGGTGTGTTTTGGTTTAGGGCTTTTTGTTGGGTTGGGTTTTTTTTTTTTGGTTGGTTGGTTGGTTTTTTTGGGGTTTGGTTGTGATTTTGGTTTTTTGGGTTTTTTTCAAGGTACAATTTTGTATTTTATCATATAGGATAAATTTGGGGAAAATGATCCTTTTTAAGGACCTAAACTTACTGACTTCCATTGCACACTGGTGATATGGAGAAAGAGAGAAACTGCTTTCTGAAAAAAAAAAGTATAATAATCGCATTCATATATCTACAGTAAAACAAGAAAAGTATTTGTTACTATATTTTCTTCCATTCTCTCACATATCTGGAGTGCCACCTTCTGTACAAGGACAATTAAATTAGCAATGGCTCTCCCTCAACCTTGGGACGCAGGTAGGAATATTCCAAGGAGAACAGAATTACATGCCTGGGGTGGGATGTGAGGCTGTCAGAGACATAACACCAGAAATACACCATGCACTACTAAACTTCTTCCTTTCTAATAAGTGCTTACATGCATTTTCCATACCATCTCCTATGCTGGTGCACTCTTTAGGGTCTGCTTTCATAAAAATGATTAGTATAATATTTTCAAGTTTTCACTGGGCCAAGACATGAGCCAATTTTCTTGTTTGCCAACTTCAGTTTGCATATGCCACTTTCAGTCTAATCTTTAAGCCCATTCCTGTCATAGATTGCTACTAGCTCTCTCAAGATCCCTAGGTTCACACCATCTTGTTTCATGTCCACTGCCTTTTAACTACTCTTATTCTTTATAAAAAGGTTCTTTTCTATTTGTTTAAAAAACAAAGCCCAAACAAAAGCCTCCCAAGATCTAAAAATCCTCTTATCCCACCTAACCACCTCTTTAATTCTACCCTCTTTCACTCCACTGAAACCATGCTCACTAATGACCCTCTGCTTGGTAAATCTGAGACAATATTCTCTTTTGACCCCCCTTCTGGCAACTGACACAGTTCATCACTATGCTGCCCACAGTTTACTAAAGTGCTTTAATGTTTCCAAGAGCTAGGCAAACTTAAGAATGTTACTTATTTTCTCTTAATGCTCCAGATCCATCTTTCCTATTGGTTTCTTCTCAGAAGCGTTCTCAGCTCCCCACCAACAGCCCGCAAACACAACTATGCCAGTGGCAGCACCTGTGTTCAGCTCCTACACATTTCTGCCTGCATGGGATGTGGATACATTCTCCAGGAAAAGAATTCTTGTGCCAAAATGACTGATGATTGTTTTAGCTGTAATTCTAGTTTCGACATTTTGAATACTATTTTCAAAAGATTAATTTCTGCTGGTTAAAGCTATCACTTGGAGAAAGACTGTTCTCCAGCTAAGTGTGGATATCTCTAATGAACAGTTTGAGAAATTTGAATCTTTAACGATCTGCTCAACTCCACTTTAAGCAATTTGATTTTTATTGTTTTACTGGCTGTCCTCTTTGACAGTTAACATACAAATTTTCATGAACAGGTTCTGAATCTGAGTTCTTTCTACATTCATCATTTTGTACTGGTATACTGCTGCTGTGATAATAAAGTTATTTAATAAACACTGACACTTGTTTCACTCTCCCCCTATTTGTCCTATTCTTTTATTGCTTTGTCCTTTCAGCCTATGCTGCCTCTATTCTAGAGAAAACTGAGTACTGTTTTAAAAAAACAATGTAGAGGCATTATACAGATGAAAGCACAAGTAATTATTTTCTAGTCCATAAAGTAGCATTTTTTTATTTTTATTGAAGCACTAGAGTTTATGTACATTTTGATGTAAATCCAATATATAATCTTACGTTAAACAAACAGTATTCTGGAACTGAAAAAAGGAAACCAAATTCAATTCTTTCTAGTATAAGTATGTCATCCTAGTTTAAGAAATACTGAGCTGCTCAGAATTTTAAATACTGAAAGTTCTATAATTTGTCACCTAAGGTACCATCTCCATTCTCTACAGATTAGCAGTTATTTATTTTCAATGCAGTTGATAAAAAGAGATCAGTTATATATAATTTGTAATTTTTAGTACACCAGCCTATTTGGAAAACTGGATTAAGTAAAGTAAGTCAAGTTTCTGATGCTTCTCTGCCTCTTTTTGAATACTACATCCTATCAATTCAAAAGTGGGAGTGGAAAGGTGAAGGGAAGAAAGTGAAGCAGGAGGGCTAGTCATGGTTTTTTGGGGTTTTTTTGGTTGTTGTGGGTTTTAGGAATTTTTTCTTTGTTGTTTTTGTGTTGGGTTTTTTTTCTATTATTATTCATCAACAACTTTGTTTTATTTGCCAGTGTACTTCAGCCAAAAGCCTCTCATTGTACCAGTCCAACATAGATATATTATGTAAAAGGCATTAAAGTAATCCACTTGAACAGGGTAATTTTGGCTGGGTCTTGCTTGGGAAACAGATAGACACACAAATCTTAATTTTGAGAGGCTCCTTTTGACAAAACCTACTTTTTTTAGTAAAACAAATTGGTGCTGGCAGAGCACCTGGAAGAAGCTGCTTCTTCTAACTGCAAAATTATGGACCAGCATGCTGACAAATAATTTATTTCAGAGAAATTACATTATTTTATTACTAAAGATGGCAGGCGATGATTTAACCTTATTATTTTTGGCTACGTTTCAACTGACGGTTAAGACTACAGCAGATTCAGTGACAATACACATGGAACAAAAAAAAAAAAAAAAAACACAAAAAACCAAGCACAGTGGATTAGCCCGATTTAAAAAGTAATACTGACATACATTGAGTCAGGTCTGTGAAAATTACTTTCACTTAGTATTGCAAAATAGATATCTATTTTGTAATGGTAAATCTATTTCTAGCAATCTTTTCTGAAGTAGAAAAGAACTGTCACCATCTAGGCATGTGACCTGGAAACTCTCAATAAGTGCCTTTAAATAAAATCAACATTTATGATAGGACAATGTTTAAAATAAAACCAAGTTTAAAATTGTTGATGCTTATTTTTTAGGCTTCCTCCAAAGAAGCTGTCTAATACACACTGCTAAGAGATGTAGATTACTAAGTGAAAGTCTTAAGAACACATGAAATGAATAACAGTACCAATGATTTTAAAAAGAAAAATTATTAAACATTGAATACCCCAAGAATAAAAATCTAGGAATCTAGGTTCACGTAAAATTATAAACAAAATTTGGACAGAGTAAGCAATCAGTACCAAACAGTACCAAACTCTCCCCTCCACACAGAGTGTCTTTTTATCCACTGGCTCTCTTTCACTTGTCTAATAAGAAAGGAATCATAATTTGGGAGATCAAAGAAAGTATTTGACTATTAAAAAAAACCCAACTAAATCCACATGCCTATCTATCTGAAAGTATATTGAGAATCCATATCCTCTTTTCTGCCTATTTGCTTTGCTATACCTTTTCTATCTTAGTCTGAGAAACTAGTTTAGACCTGTTATTTTTGAAAAATGTGATTTTTATTACTATTTATACTTGTAGAGATGTCATCAATCACAGGAAATTTTCATAGGCAGGAAAAAAAATTAATAAAAAATGCACTATCAGTATAAAACCAACTTGAGCAAATTGTTGCTAACAATAAAACTGATGTAGGACTTAATCCCTAAAGGATTCTATAATAAAATCATGGGGCCATGGGCATATTCTAAAGCTTAATTTACTTCTGTGGTGTTTTCCTTTTAAAATACTCAAAGCATTGCTCATTGATCCATTATTTAAGGTTAGATTTTGTTATAGCATAGCCACGCTGTCAACCACGTTCAATCTAGGAGAGAAAGCTTCAGCCTGTTATAACAAACACCAGAGCTGTAATTAAAATATGCAAAAAACACGCCAAAGAAAATTCATCTGATGTGGGGCTGGTTTTTATTTTCCTTTTGGCCATTCTTCAGAATCCCAGTCATAATATAGTATAGCATGGGAGAATTGTTCCAATGGAAACATCCAGTCCTGAGCATCATCATCTCATCCAGTTACACCAGCTTTACTGCATCTGTGCTGCACAGCAGTGAGTTGCAAGTTGCATTCCTGGATAAAATAATGGCAGGGGGTTGCTGCCACAAATCACCACATCTGAGCTGCACTCCATGTCCTTTTTATTTTCCCATTAATTGTAGGAAAAATGAAGATAGACAGGACACAAAAGCTGTCCTGGCAGCAATGACCATGTTTTCCCTGGAGAATGGATGGGGTTCCATTTATATAGGGATACCAAAGTCCTATGCTACAGCACTGATTGAGAATTCCTAGCATTAAAATGAATAATGCACTTTTAAGTGCCAAAGTTTAGAGAAATGCAGAAGGTAAAACTAGACTAATGAAGTGTAAAAACACAGGAAGTATTATTTAAAGGCTATTAACTAAAATTGTTTTTAACACCACCCTGGTAAGGTAACGGCAGGATCTTTTTTTACTGAATTTCTTCTCACATAATAATTAATGTTCACTTTGATTACTGAACATTTCTGCATGTAATATCTTTATTTCAACATTCTTATAATGCTAATAATGAAAATCTTACACCTGCTACTTTTCCTTTACAGTGACTGGATGCAACTAATTTTGGGCTGAGAACAAGGTATACCTAACCTAGCCTGCTAAAATGAATGGGAAACAAAACCTGATTCTGCATAAGCTAAATTTAGAATGTAGCCTTTCTTTGTACATTGTCTACTCATTTCTGTTTGTTTTAACAAAGCAAAAAACATGTATGAGATATCTATAGTTACAGAATTTAATTAAAACATTTGCATAGGCTTGGCCTGAAAAGGGTGGACATACTCCCCAAAGTAGCATCCACCGAATAACTGCCAGTTGCCTGGCTGTGTTCTACAGTACTATCACTATTTACCGATTTACCTATTTTCAAAAAATATATTATACAATTTGCCACAGTCACTGACAAATGCATTCTAAATACAAGAAAATTGCTATATAAACTCCTACTAGAGCTTGATGACACAATGAAACTAAACTTTGCCTGGAGTAAAGGAACACAAATATTCATCTTTATGTCAATTTTCAAAACAACTGCTTCTGAAATAACCTTGCAAGGACCTCTATTTTGATGCATCTGCACTATGGAATATGAAATCATAACATAATTGAAAAGAAATATAAATAAATATTTATAGGGTAATACAGATGATCTGTGCTCATCTACTTTTTAAAGCATTTTTTTTTGCCGTAAACTTAGATTTGAAATGTACTATTACAAGGCAGTGGAAAAACCTGAAAAAGCTCTCTGATGCAACATTACTTCTGCATTATAAGCATGGAAGGGACATAGAGGTTGGATACTTACTGCAGCTCTGGTAATGCACTGGAATGGAAGCAGAGTATCTCTATTTAATCCACTCATTTATCATTCTGAGAAGCACACCCTCAACTTTAACACGTGACTAATATAAAAATATCTGCATCTCATCATTATTTATAGACTTCTGAGAAGCCATAGTGGTCAGTTCTGCCTACAGGACTATTTAGAATACAGCATTCATATGTAATAAAATAGGAAAGAAGCAATAAGGTTAAAGCTGGCCGTGATGTTTATATTACATTATGAAGAACATAGGGAGAGATTTCAATGGATAAAATAACTAGTATTAAAAAAACCAACCAGATGTCGCTCATTCAGTATTACCTATATCAAATTATCTACCTTGTCTACTTAAACTACAAAATCACAGAGACTACCATCTGGTTTATATCTACGTGCAGGCTACGCTTGAGGCTTGAAGACTGATTGAAACTTCACATGGCACCACAAAAGAATTGCTAAATGACAGTGTCATCTAATGTCTTAGTAAGATGCAAGCACATTTCAAGCTCTTGATGAAACACAGACAGGAGATTGCTGTGAATAAAAATAAGAATATTTTCAAATATCTAAATTAAAAATTTAAGTCATATCATCACTGGAAAGGAATTATTTTTCTGCTAAGCCGAAGAGTCCAATTGATGTGTACTGCCTCAGACAGGTCAGCCTAAGAATTAGAGATTCTTGGTCAGCTCCATATAACTAAATATTCCGTTTGTAAGAAAAGCATTTTCTAATGTAAGATTTAGGATAAAAGCATAAGAACTATGAAGGCTGAGGAAGCACTAGTTATATTCTGACGTTTTTATTTTATCAAGAAGAAAATATCCTTGGAGAAGGTACTAAGTGTTCAATCCAATAGTCAGTCACTCCTGGAAATTCTAGTATTTTTTTTGTGAATTTCAGACATAGTGTATGATTACAGTAAAAAACAAAAGAAAATTCAATATGGCACATATTGAAAAATATTTAAATACCGGGAAATATCCTAAAAACATTTTGCTTTAAATGGTATATGGAAATTTTTTTCTCTGTAAGTAACAAACACAGAGCTTCTGCGTTTCTGTCAATCTAGAACAATGATCATTAGTATTTGTACCATATTTCTCTTGAAGCACTGGATATTCTAAACTATTAGAAATATTTTGTTAGTGGAAGGACATGGAGTCAGGAAAACAAAATACAATAGCTC
The DNA here is from genome assembly GCA_013400055.1 of Nycticryphes semicollaris. NCBI lineage: Eukaryota > Metazoa > Chordata > Aves > Charadriiformes > Rostratulidae > Nycticryphes > Nycticryphes semicollaris. The sequence continues at coordinate 56,115 of VXBJ01005292.1, read as the reverse complement.
CTCTTGCACTACTGAATTGCTTGCCATTTCTGACAAAAATAGGGTCATCAAAAGCATACATTTGCTTCTCCTAGAGAGAATTCAGTTGTTACTACTGAATGAAAATTCTTCTACCAAAAGTTTTAAGAGAGGATGCTAAACAAATTGATTAATTTTCAGCATTATGAAGTCCCTTCATTTCCCATCTCCTTCACCATACTAATGCAGTCCCACGGTCTCTGGACTTCAGCATGATCAGCATAAAAATCTTTTCTCCAAAAAATGACTGAGTAAACTAGCAGTACATTTTTATGTTACTATTCTGTCTCCAAGTATGACAGAAAAACCAAGAGGGTTTCAGGAACACAGAAAGAAAATTTTGTTATGCCTTAAAATATATAAAATGCTGTTGCAAGAAAGAAAGATGTACAACTATTATTTACATTACTTTTTTTTTTTTTTCCTAAATCTGGATATGTTAATTTTTTGCCTGGGTGCTTGGAATGTGAAGCATCCCCTCAATGTCAACTGAAACATCTGACTTAACATAGTTATCCTACCCTACATGGGGACACATAACATTTTTTCCTTACTCAAGACCCTGCCTTGGTGTCTATTGTAGATAGACTTAACCTGGACCTCTGGTATATTGTGAAGCACTACTGTTTCATGCTGCTTAGAGTTTGCTACCATTTTGCTTATTTTTGTCTTACAATATATTAGAATTGCTGTAGATTGCAGTCTGTAACATATATTTTAGTCAAAACAAATAAAAGTTGATCTGTGTTACAACACAGTATTTTATTTTCCAATAGCTGGAATTGACTGGAACAGTGAAAGAATAACTTAGTTCTTTATTCAGTTCTTACCTGAGAAGAATATGTGTGACCATCTGATCCACAAACAGGATTGGTATAAACTACTGGACACTGCTTGCAGTTTGATGAAATGGGACCACCCCTCCACTGTTTATGGCCTAAACCAGCCTCTTTCATACTGTAAGTAAAAAAAAGTATGTAATTCTGATAAGCAGTAGTAAAAATAGAACAAATTCAGGGTACTTTAATGAGCCTTTACAAACAGTAAGCCATACATCATTTCAGCCACAGTTTTCTTCTAAGAGCTGCCACAGTCTTTGGTATATACTTGCTCACCTTCGTACGTTATTCACTGTGGTGATATTTGATAGCTGCAAATTATTTCTACGACACTTTAGTAGAACAGATGATTAAGATTGTGCTTTGATGACTGTTACACGTATTGATCAGTCGAAGATGTCTGACTTGTGTGGCATTTACCTTTTTTTGTTATTAAACACTATGAATGGAGCTGTTGTACTAATACTGGTGTTTTAGGAAGTAACATTTAAGTATTAGAAAACCTGGGTTTAGAAACGGGTAGGTGGCTCTTCAGAGTACTGTTTGCCCCACTTTAATCATTGCCTTTCACATCTTAGATTTCATAAAATTCGAACTTGAGCACCCAATGTAAAGTTCAAAATAAAAAAAAAAAAAAGGGGGCAACCCACTGCAGCACCGAATTGATCTATAAAAGCATAGGTGTATATGATTTACACAAAGAGATAAAGCTACATGGATTATTTTAACACAAAAAAAGTTAAACCTGGTCTAAAATTAGTTACTGACCCTTCCTCAGAATACTCTCATAGCTTTCAGTAATTTGTTGCATATGGCCATCCTCAGACAAACATATTTTATCTTTGTAGCTTTGAATTAATTCAGGAATTTTTCCAATTGCATTTTGCAACTGTGACAACATTTAGCAGCCATTTTATCTTGAAACAGCTGTTTTATGAGAGTTTCCTGATTNATATTTTATATTGTGTTTTCTGCTTGGAATCTTATTGAGGGATCTGAAAATAATTATGCTTAGATTACAGCAATGACTTACAAGGCCACAGTCAAATAGTAAATGTTCAAACATAAAAAACTGAAATCAAATCTTTAATGGAGCAGAACTCTTTCAGCTTGGTTCATCTACAGAAAAATCAAGAACTGTTTTGCTAATTAGTCATGAATCACTGTTTGAGAAATACTTGCCTGGAGTAATAAAAAGAAAACAAATTAGAGAAAATAAACTTCTCATCCCCTGTTTTTGTGATATGCAGAGTAAAAGGCTAAAAGGACACACCTAGCAGTCCGCTGGTGATGACCAAAACCAAAACCTAGTTTCTCAGTTATGTTAATATTTTTATGTTGTTCATAATTTTGCCTGTAAATGTAGTCTTTAAGAAGAAAAAAAAAAAAATCATTGTATAAGTTACAGAAGTTTAAATTCAGATTATGTTGAATGGCAAAATTTTGACCTGTTTTTTTACAGTGTAAACAGGAAACTGAAACGTACACAGAAATTATCATTTCTGAAAAAGCCAGTAATCACTTCAATTATATGTAGTCAATTTATGAGTGGTAAAAAACTTCCTGTGTGGATGTTTATGTCCATCAAGAAGTATAAACAAAGGACACAATTCAAACAAAACACCATAATTAATAATAAATAACAATCCTTTTACTGCTTAATTGCATCATTTGAAGAATAAGTATGAACAATTGCATTGGGCTTGTGATAACGAAAAGCAAAGTTGAACCGTATCTCTGCTTATGTAGAATCATAGAATAGTCTGGGTTGGAAAGGACATTTAAAGGTCATCAAACTGTTCCAGTGTCCCACCACCCTCACAGGAAAGACTTTCTTCTTAATATCTAATCTAAATCTCCCCTCTTTCAATTTAAAACTATTACCCCTCATCCTATTGCTACAATCCCTGACAGTGTCCCTCTCCAGCTCCCCTGTAGGCTCCCTTCAGATCCTGGAAGACTGCTATAAGGTCTCCCCAGACCCTTCTCTTCTCCAAGCTGAACAACCCCAGCTCTCTCAGCCTGTCTTCATAAGAGAGGTGCTCCATCCCTATGATCATCCTCATAGCCCTCTGCTGGACTCGTTCCAACAGGTCCATCTCCTTCCTGTGCTGAGCACTCCAGAGCTGGACACTACTCCAGGTGGGGTCTCACGAGAGCAGAGCAGAGGGGTAGAATCACCTCCCTCGACCTGCTGGCCACACTTCTTTTGATGCAGTCCAGGATGCAGTTGGTTTTCTAGGTTGCCAGTGAACACTGCCGGCTCATGTTGAGCTTCTCATCCACCACCACTCCCAAGTCCTTCTCCTCAGTGCTGCTCTCCAGCCATTCTCCACATAACCTGTATTTGTGCTTGGGATTGCCATGCCTCAGGTGCAGGACCCTACAACTTGGCTTGGGTGAACTTCATGAGGTTTGCACGAGCCCACCTCTTAAGCCTGTTGTGGGGGATCATGTTAAAGGCCTTACAGAAGTCCAGTTAGATGACATCTGTGCTCTTCCCTTGTCCACTGATGTAGTCACTCCAACATAGAAAGCTATTGAGTTGGTCAGGCAAGACGTGCCCTTGGATTAAGGCCTGTCTCAAATCACCTTCCTGTCCTCTATATGTCTTGGCATAGCTTCTAGGAGGATCTGTTTTGTCATCTTGCCAGCACAGATGTGAGGCCGACAGGCTGGTAGTTCCCAAGCTCCTACTTTCTACCCTTTTTAAAAATGGGTGCAACGTCTCCTTTTTCCAGCCACAAGGGACTTCACCTGACTGTCATGACTTTTCAATTATCAGGGAGAGCGGCTTGGCACCTATGTCAGCCAATTCCCTCGGGACTCTGGGCTGTGTCTCATCAGGTCTTATCCCTGAACATACTTAATGTATGTTATACTTATGTATGGTCAGGTTCCTCAGGTGATCATGAACCTGGATCTTCTCTTACAGTGGGAGGGGCTTTGTTCCTCCAGTTCCCATCTTGCATTCCATCCATTTGAGAGGTGGGGGAAGAGAGGTTGCCAGGGAAGACTGAGGCAAAATATTTTTGAGTACCTCAGCCTTCTCCTCGTCCACTGTTACCAGTTTGCCATTTATCAGCTTTCTTTGACCTTCCTTTTCCAGCTGATGCACCTGTAAAATGCCTTATCATTATTTTTTGCATCTTGGCATTTCTTGCCACATTTAGCTACAACTGCACCTTGGCCTTCCTGACCCCATCCCTACATAACTAGGCAGCATACCTGCACTCTCCCCAGGATACCTGTCCCTGCTTCCACTGCCTGCACATTTCCTTCTTGCCCTTTAGTTTGAAGAGCATGTCTTGACTCAGCCACACCGGTCTCTTGCCTCCCCTTCCTGATTTCTTATACCTGGGGACCAAGAGCCCTTGCACTGTGTGGAAAGTGCGCTTAAAGGTCTGCCAACTCTTTTCTGCTCCCTTGTCCCTGAAGGCAGTTTTTCAGCAGGTCCTACTGACTAATTCCTTGAAGAGCCGGAAGTTTGTTTTTCTAAAATTCGGGGTCCTGGCTTTACTCTTCACCCGACCCATGTCTCTCGGGGCTGCGAACTCCACCAGTGCATGATCACTGCATATAATAATATATATAGTTATAATGTTACTATTGCCGCTCCTCTCACTTGACAGATTTTTCCAATCATCCACATGAGTTCCAGTGTAATTAGATTCTTTAGATGACTGCATCTTTCTTTTACTTCTATTTACTTTTATAGCTCACAGTTTTCCAGAAGTGCCCCAGTAGCCTGAGGTTACTGACAGGACCTGAGCCCCAGCTATCAACCTGGTGCAATTTTTGTTTATCCAAGACATAGTAACTTTAAAACACCGTATAAATCAATTGCAAAATTTCCAGACATCAGCAGGGAGCACCCCATTGATATCAACAAAAATCAAGAACCGGAAGCAGGATTTCTGAGACACACAGGGGCTGTTGGCATAGATGCTTAAAACATGTCAAAGAAAGGACTAGTGGTGATTACAGAGTTTTAGCATATTTGCAACGTTGTACATGCCCTCAATGAGGTTTAAAGACAGGAAAAAACAGAGGGGGAAAAAAAACTCTTTAAGATGGAGGAAAAAAAATAACTAAAATAATATAAAGAATGTAAAATAGAATGATGTGCCTCAATAAGGACCACAAGGGGCGTGAACACTAGAACAAGATCATGACACAGAAATCAGAGGTCTCTGGCAACCAGGGGAGAGGTATGAAGAAAATTAAAAATATTTCATGTAATCAGACAGATTACCTTCTCTCAACTAACCTCTGACTTGTGAGACTTTTAAATGGAGGCTGCCACCCTCATTTAGGGTGAAAAGAGTCAAGTTGTACAGAGAACTCACCCAAGACCTTACACAGATCAGTCTTCTTAAAATCTTGGTTTCTATATAACTGATAATAATTTTCTACAGAATAGAAATATCGGTATTTTTCCAAATTTGGAACAGAACTTATAATGATAAATAAGTTATAAATAATGATACCTTGAAGGTATCAATCCAGAGATACCTGGTCATGGAAATGCTTTGGATGGACATCTATTCAGAAGCTTTAAAACAATGATGCAGAAACTGGATTATGAATTATCAGAGCTGTCAAGCAACATTTTTGATTGTCAGTCACTGAGATGACAGGCGAATATGAAAAATAAATTAAAAAAAATTAATACTAGTTACATTAGATATGTGCATTTCACAAAATATATTAATAGCACCTTTTATTTCATTCCTTTCATGACTAATTGCATCAGATTTGTTCTGATTGACTACTTCTATGTTACCAGGTATTGTGGTTTGTTCAGAGTTTTTTTGGTTTGTGGGGTTTTGGGTGGGTTTTTGTTGGTTTGGGGTTTTTTTTTGTTGGTTGCTTTCTTTACAGCTAGACAATGAGCATATGTACAAAATATTGGAATAGAAATAACTTAGAAACTACTGTGAGGATAGAAATCATCTTGAATTTAGTGTATGTTCACAATGTCAGGAAGATACAGAAACATTGCTTGCCTACAATGTAAATAATTTATCATTAACTTGAGATATGATGATAAAGCAATGCTTTTTACATTTTAAAGTGTTGGGCAGGAAAACGATTAGGAAAATAAAGAAATTGGTTACTTTGCTATAAGAAATCACTTTTCTTTCTCTCTTCCTTGTTTTTTTTTTTTTTCCAATTTGATATGTAAGAGGAAAACCCAAGATCACTGCATCCTGCAGTTACTAAAATTCTACCATGTCTGTAATTCCATTGCAATCACTATAAATGTTGTTGCACTTGTTAGTATTTTGCCACAATAAATATATGATGCCATGTAAAACTCAACCTCTTCCACTGACAAATTTTATACTTCTAAACTACCTGAAAAGAGCTTTGGGATCTGCCTATTAATAAAAAAAACCAACCAAACAAAGCAACCCCCAAAACATTACTGAATACACAACCTCTGCCTTATCTGACATTGTTGACACCTAAAGGGTAAAATTAAATATATGGGTTTAATTTACCAGCAATGCTTGTGATTGCATTAATTTGCATACACCAAATTGTACCTATGATTTCAGACTGCACAAGCAACTGCATGCCTAGAAACATAATTAGCCAATCTGCCCAATTACTGCAGCCTACGTACCTGTTTGCATACATAAACTTACCTTCCTGTATACACAGTGATCGTGCCTGCAAATACTTTGAGAATGCTTATTTAATGATATCTGTAAAATGCAGAAGTGCCCAATTCACTTGAAAAAATGGTATTTTATAGCTAGATTTGAGAATCTTCAAACACAGGTCTTCAAATACAGACTGACAGAACAAATCTGACTTGAAAACCTAATCTTCCAAAGAACTCTTGTAACTCCTCTCTGATAACTAAATTTTAATTTTTAAAATATTTTAGAATTACTTCGGTTTAGAGGTTGCCTGATTATGTTTTGCTATGGCCTTTTGGGGACACAATCACCATGTGTCAGATTAATATAATCAGAAAAAACCCACTTGTATCGCAAAATCTCATTTGCTTTCATTAGAGTTGTCTGGATTTCCTTCAAAGTTCTCTTTTCATGTGGAAGCATCCTAGAAGAAAACTATAGCAGTCAATATATTTTTGAGATTTTTCTTTCAAATGTCAAAGGAAACCAAGACATTATTGCCAATCTGTTTGTGTGTGTCAATATTATTTTGACTTGTTTCATTGTTTTGCACTATTCCTAAAAAATCTGTCTTAAGAAACTAAAAATAATTGAATAAATCCAAGACAAATAAAGCAAAGGTTAATAAAATTAATAAGGAAATCAAAACACAATACATTTTAGCAACTTTAAATTAACTGTGTTGGCAAGATGTTTTTATTTATTGATGGACCATCATAAAGTTTAGCAGGTGCATGTGAAATTATGTAAATTAAGGCATTATTTTTCCCCAGCATTTTCACCCAAGATATTAGATTAGAAAATTATATATGATCTACCATTTTTATCAGGATCACTAACCGTACATACTCAGTATTATGTCAGAATTTAGACATATATTTCTTTCTGTGTTACTAACTCCCTCCACCTACGTGTATTATAAAAAAAAAAGATAATTTTACACTTTAAAGTAGTTTCTGCTTTGTCGTTATACATTATAGCTCCATTATTTTCAGTACCATTCGGACAACTTTTGCCAAGCAAATAAACCCGTATTTTATTCTAAATGTCTATGTAATAAAATAGAATCTAAACAAAACAGTATTTTTAAAAAACAGTTTTAAGTAATGCTGCAGAGATTTCCTGGAATAATATTTGCTTCATTTCAATTGAGTGTAGTTAGCTATCATAGCATTTTAATGAGATAGAAAAGCACGGAATGCACAGCAAAATAGAAACTAGTTTCCTCATTATTTGATTTATCTGGAGTTGCTTGAGAGGTAAAAGGGACCTAACATATGAACAGCTGAATGCAGTGCTCATGCTACCTTCTTTTCCGTTAGGTTGGCAAATGATATGGGAATTTAAAGGAGTAATTTGTTAGCAAATTACAAAATCCCCAACAAGGGGATGAGACGGTGAAAAGTTGAGATGTTAGAGATGTTAAGAAACATGAGTTTTTTTTAAGCTTAACATCTCAGAGTCCCTCCTCCCAGCTGTAGCTATTCCTTAATTTTTTTTTATTAAAAACTTTTGGTTTCATTAAAGATCAAAGACAGAATAAGGATGTTCAAATTTGCTTAAAGACAATCAGAGAATATAGTCTTGTTAAAGGATTAAGAGGATGGTTGTACTGGAAGAGATAGCAAGTAACTGCATCAGGATCCTGCTCTCTTCCCTCCATAAATACAAATTCCCTTTCTTCCCAGCTAACATTATTCCTTAACACCCTAGGAAAATCTGTAAATTCTAGATGGCAAAAAATGAGCACACTTTCACAATCCTCCTGTTTTTCACTTCTACTTCCAGCATGGATCCCAGACTACAGAGACAGCACTCTCTGGAGTTCCTGTCCTAGACAGCATGATTTGTCCATTACTATCTAACACAGGTATTTATATGCATTGTAAAGTCAGAAATACAATAAATTTCCACTGAAGTCCAGCATTATTTATGCATATGCACACTGCATTCCTATGAAATGATCTGACATATCTCCATGCAGTTCATATATATTTCATTAGAAATGGTCACATAAATGAAGTTGATTTTGCTTGGCAAATACTGGAGATGTGGAAAGCATTCATACACATCACAGACTTTATTTTCTGACACAGAAAGCACTGCACTCAGACTTTTTGAGACAGAGATGTGAATTGACCCTTAATATCTGTAATAACTCTACTATATTCTCTGTTTAAACGAACAGATACGTGATGTTACGTCAATAAAAACAAGTGAGGAACATGAGCATAAACAATATTTAAATTATGAGACTATTAAACAAAGGAGTATTTACCATTTTGAACATTTCATGCTTTGAACTCAACTACTTGTATGAATTAGTATAAAGTATTGATAAAGATAAGGAACAGGACTGCATCCATCTTTGCAGAGAATACCAGTAGTATATATGTTATAATATTTCAACACCAGAGATGTTGAATTCCTTGAAATCTGCATAAGATGAAAACCATATTCTCATCTAGTGATACTGGAGACGTCTTCATTTTTAACTACTTAGTGGATAATCAGGTCAGAGGACAGCTG
>VXBJ01005292.1:36884-47068 GCA_013400055.1 Nycticryphes semicollaris | reverse complement strand
TTTTTTTTTTTTTTAACAAGAAAGGCACAGATTTAAGTAATTTTCTGAATGGCTTCTGTGACTTTTTGATAACTTTTTGCCTTTTATTCTTGCCTACTCCACAAATCCCACTTAGAAGTCCTGAGCCACAGAGGCTGTCAAAATTTTAGATTCACCCATTAAGGGTGTGAGTTGAGTATAAACCATCTTATCACTGTCTCTAAGAAGGAAATCTGGACATGCAGGTCAATGGAGCACCAAAGCACACTCCCTCAGTATCTGCAGTTTGGATCATAAGAATAAGGAAGAAGGGCATATATTTCACAGAGTAAACCCACAGGTAACTGCCTAGCTTTCCCCCTAATGGCTAAGGTTTTGATATGGCGTGGCTGAATAACCTTGGCTCAAACTTCTGTGGAAACTACTAAAATGCGAGAAAGAGGTACGAGATATTATGTAGAGTGTAACCATGCAATATAAGAAAGGTAAAACTGCAGACAGAACTGAGATTGTTGAGATAAGGTCAGAGTGTTGGGAAACATGCCACAAGTATGAAAAATTGTAAAATCATAAAAGAACGAACAGAATCAGAATTTTACACTGATCCTCAGTTCAAACAATGCTGAGGATCAGCCCATTTCAAGGAGCAATAGGTCAACGTTTGCTTGAACTGCCTGGCCAGTAAGGACTCATTGGATATCTTGCAACAGGTGAAGAGCACCTTCACATTTAGTCTTATAGCAAATTAGTCCTAGCTATATATTGTGTCTATTTGATGATAAATAATTTTGTAGTTTTAGATAGCATGTAATCCTGCTTACAGACCCTCTGCACACTAAAATTTGCTTGAGCAAAGTGGTCCAGAGAGGGAAGTTGATAACTATAGGTTCAAAAGTAAAGAACACAATGACAGAAAAACTTGGTGGCTTTTGCACATGACAGAGCAATTCACCAATCACAGGATGCCTGATGTAGGTCTTCAGTGTAGTTATTAAAAAAACGTGAGATGTGACAGATTCTTCTATAATGTATAAAAAAAATGCACTGCCTCCAGAAAACAGTTAAACTATGAATCTCTAGTACATACATATATTTTTTAGTTCTTTTGATGTTGGCAGCTTTATTACGGCTGTAATTTCTTTCAACAAAACAATAAGAAACACCAGATTTTTAATTTCTTTAAACTTTTTTTTTTTTTTTACAGTAACAGAACACATTTCTCTATAGAGGTTATTTTCTATGCAAATATCCATTTGACATATGAATGTACAGGACGTTCAAATCACTGTGCCATCTAGAGGCCACACTGAGAAATCCTCTTATCATCAATCACTTAGCAAAGATCATTACTTAATAGCTATATGCAAAATAAGAAGGTAAAAAGTAGTATTAAGAAGTAGAACTTGGGAGACCAGCTAATTTCCTACATCCTTCAAAGCTGACATCATCAAATCCAAATCTCATGATTTATAACTTCTACAGTACAATGGTCACTGAATTCCCATAGACTAAGATTTATGTTTATAATTTATCAGTTGTGTGTAGGTTAAGATTTAAAGATTGTAGATAAAATACTGCTCCTGTTGAATTCAGTAAGATGACTCCTATTGAATTCTAGTGGGTGATAGCTTTAGACAGTTACTTTAGTCTGTTTAGGCTTCACATATCACAACCGCAGTTCAGGATGCTATGTTTCTACAGCAACAAAAGACTGATTCCTAAATATTATAAAGGTCTTTGGGGCTAATTCAGCAGTACTAGACACAGACCTTGGATCACAGAATAACATAGAACTCTGTCAATGAACACAATTGGTGTATCTGCATTAACAAATACAGTATTATACACAGAGTGAAACACCCAGTGCTGATAACCTAAGACCCATGCTTTCTCGGGAGAGCAGGGTGATGGGTTGGTTTTCTGTTTAGATTTTTAACTTTGAATTTACTCTAGTCTGTCACACATTAAGTAGGATGTGAGAGTACATCTCTCAGTTTTTTTTTTCATTGGAAAGAAATCCATTTCAATCACTCTGAGAGCTACTCCAGTATTAAAACAAAAGCAAGGTAAGTGACACGATCAGATTTTCACACAGTAGCACACTGCCAGTTGAACCAAAACACTAACATAGACATATGGGGTTTTTTGCTACCCTAGTTTTAAGCTTCAGTTTTTCCTTCTCCTCTTCCTTTTTTAAGTATAGGTTTTCTGAAGAAGAAAAAAAAATATTTCCAAAAGAATATTAAATCATTGCTTTTATTATCTTCATTGCACCCCAAATCAACTAGTCCATAATATCAATAAAAGAAAAAAGAACTCACTGAAATACAGAAGGCCAGGAAAATTACCCCTATTCTTATGTCCTACACTCTCCTGTCCCTCACTTTTTCTCCAGGCTCCACAGAGGCTGACGAAAGATTCATGAATCTACCAACAGAGTTGGATGGCACACACACATAAACCTGCTAATACCCAATGCACACATCCATCTCTACTCAATGATTCCTACAGATTACATACACAAACTTAGGCCTTCAACTTTTTTTTTTTTCTTCTCTTTTCATCATGAAAATATTTCTTCACCAAGTTCCTGGGGGCAGATGCAGCCAAAAGGGCTACAACAATAAAATTCCCCCCAAAAACATTGCATTAACAAGTAAAATCAAACTGCAGAAACACAAACTGCTATAGAATCATAGGCTTTGAATCCAGACTCTGACACATCCACACAGTTTGAGGCAAATTCTTTTTCTATTTAGCTATAAAACAATGCAGAAGGCAATCTCTCTAGCAGTTACTGTTTATCCTAAATTGTTTTGTGCAGACTACAACCAATAAAACAATCTGGGCTGACTCTTAATTTGACAATCATGACAAAAATCTGTTTGATTTAATAGAGATAAATTACCACAGCAAATAATAATATTCAACAAAATGCATCATAAAATGATACGGCAAAGCTGAGGCCAAAAGAAAGATACTAATGATCCACATGATAGTAGGTACAACTACTATTAAAATTTTTCAAAGACCCTTTCACATGAAAATTGTTTACAGTAATAAAAGCTCTGCATATATTCAGTATGCAAAGCAAAATGTCACTCAAGGGCTAATTTTTTTTCCCCTCTGTAATGCAACATATTAAAGGATATATTTTGCGAATATATAAAGGTAAAGAAAATAAAATCAGGTGAGGAAAGAGTAGTGAAGCTACAGAAAAGTTAGATACTTAGGATTGCATAATTATTTAAGTGCTATTTTGAAAGTGTGGCTTTATTATCCTTTGAATTTGTAAAATTTTAATACCTATGATATCTCTCACTAATAATCAATGGTTAAATCTTTCACAAGCACTACAGAAATTGACAGTAATAACATAGAGCATGCTTGAAGAGCTCCAATGACTACAATGCTCACAATTCTGATTCCAGAACTGAGGCCTCAAATAATTTTACGTATATTTTAGTTGATATAATGTATAGGGAATATTAAAAAATAAAATTGAGATTCATACACACACACATGCCACTTTAGTAAAGCAATAATGTATTCTTTTAGAAAGATTTTTAATAGAGTATGTTAAATTATGAACTTATAGTTTACCTTTTGATCACTTGCTGAGATATGCAGACGTCTTTCATAAGTGCTTTCTATGTTAATCTAAGTGTTTGACCTTGTTGTAATGCAATTTTTAAATCATTTCTCTTAGAGTTACCACCTTTTCTCAAAACTCTTTTAATTTTATAAAGCTGAAAGAATTATTAAACAGCTCTCAAATCCATCATTTTCTATTTTGCAAAGTCAGAACACTGCATACTTAAACTTTACCAGGCTGACACAAAATGTCTTTGAATATAAATATATTCACTATCTATTCGTGTTATTGGAAAGAAACTTAACAAATAGATCAATTTGTGTTCCAAAAGAAAGCAGTGAGATTCTTGTTTTTTGATACAGATAACAGAAGTTAAAACAATTTCATTTTTCTTTTTACACGTGATTTACACGTGATCGATTTGATTACTTTTTTAAAATTATCATTTTCATGTAGTAAATTAATCTCTTATCTATTAGAAGGCATTCTTATATTCATATACCAATGGTAAAACTACTTCAAGATGTTGCTACACTCTCCTGAACAGCATTTGTAACATTCTGGAAAACACATCACCCTTCCAGCACTGACATAACATACAAGCTGAGATGATGCAACTCCCCTCAGGAGGGAAAAAGAAATAAAAATCAAAACCCACACCAACCAAAAAAACCCAATTCCCTTCAGTAAATGAAAATAATCTTAAGAACTAGACAAAGTAACCATAACCAGAAGATTGCATCAACTCTTACATTATTACAGTTTGTTGAACAGGAATCTAAACACTCCTTAATAATAAGTAAAGTGTGATAGTCAGATTTGGATAGTGTCATTTAAATTTGAGTCCTATGTATCACCAGGTTTCATATTTACAAAACTGCAGGGTTGGGTATTGGTATGTATTATTGAGAGAGAAATCAAAGTTATTAATTCAGAGACTGTTTTACATAATATGATACTTTTTGTTATCTGCATTTGATAATTACAGATCTAGTTCTCATCAGAAAGCCTCTTAATGCCCATGATTCATAAAAAATGAGTGAATAAAAAGAACTGAAACATAAAAAAAATAAATTAAAAAATAAATAAAGCATAATCAAATAACTAATAACCTATTCTGCAGACCAAAGACAACAATATTTTGATTAATACTACTGTTAGAATGGGCACTCCTACAAGGTTTACTATTTTATGTTGAGTAAAATTACAGAATAGTTTTCACTAGAAAATAGCTATTTTTGCTATTGGCTCAAAACACTGGCTGCCACAAAACTGTTCTTTTGCCATTATAAAAGTAGATTAATACCCACTCATCACATTCAAAACCCTGTAGACAGAGTGGTTCTCATGCAACCTCTCTTTCTCATTTCCTTGCAAGAGCAAGTTGCACTCTTACTGCCCATACGCTTTCTTCCCTCACATGGGATCAGTCACACTGTCTGCTTGAAAACAAAGAAGAAGGAAGAAAAGTCCCTTGATAAGCATCACAGTAATTGATATCTGAAAGAATAATCTCTATTTTCTCCCTTTAATATTATCATCTTGTATGTATGCTGTGTCATTCACTTGAATCTGAGGGCTAACAGGCAGCCTAAAACTTCTAATTTTATTGAGTACTTACAAAGTTTATTTGAATTACTCTAAACTTTATATTCAGCTCTTAAGGTAGACTTATAGGCAGAAAATAACAGTTAAGATCAATTTCAAAATAACATGTTTTTTTTTTTTCCTTCTGAACAGTAAGTGCAGAAGACAATTAAAAGAAATATATTTTCTGCAAAGTGACTGATGTAGTGCAGAAATTACAATAATGTATAGCTTGACCATTTAAGCTTTTTATTCTTTCTGTACTTGCTCATTTCCCGCCCCCCGCCCCATCTNCCTTTTTGTACTTTTAAGTATATTCATATAATGTATTTGACCAAATCTTCTTAAACTAAAAATCCAGTAGTATACTCGTATTCCTCTCAAGATTTTTACCATTGGTTGGAAGCTCTAATACCTTCTTTGTTTTTCTTATGGACTGAATAAAGAGGATATTTTTTTTCCCCTAAGAAAACTCCTTTAGATTTGTATCGCTTATGTTGTTAGCCTAAGGCAGATGTTGCAGAATCTGTTTCCTCTGTTCTATGAGAACCCAGAATACACAATACAGCTCTAAGATTCAGCTTTACATATTTAAATAAAGTGACAAACAGTTATAAAATTTGTACAAGTTCTTCTATATGAGTGAAGATTCCTTTTTTCAGTGTTTTATGTGCATGAACTGTATATTCAAAAATCAATAAAAGATATTCTTATGAGTTTTTTCTATAATTTTTATGGGACTGTTATTAACACAAGTTATTCCTTAAATACACCAACAACTGAAAAGCTCTCAACTAACTTTAAAGTTGTTATGACTATTGATATGCTTTTTCCATATGTTAGATATCAAAACACTAGTCGTGTATTTAATGTAAGCTTAAAAATGAGATTGTGTACTCAGAGCAGGTAATGTTTGGGACTGCTTACTGATGACAGCATGATCTTAGACCTGCTTTATTTTTCTGTCATGGAACAAGGGTGTAAGATCATCTTATTTAAACTCTGTGGTAAAATTCCGGCTTTTTACAAGAAGAAACAGAGTTCTAAGTGTTGAGTGTTGTACATTATTCTTACAGTAGTCAGTGAGAGAATAAAAAGTTAAACACAAAACACAGTAGTAAACACCTGTGGAAATAAAGTTTTAGCATTCTCTTAGGATTTTTATTTCACATTAATTCTCTCTGACAAAAGTATTTGCCATTCTTGGTTTTATAAGGTCAGCCCAATCTTTAAAAAGACCCAATTTCTTTAAAGCCAGCTTCACTTGTCAGCACTTGAAGAAGTCAAATGCATTCTGATATGACCCAAGGCACTTACTTATCAGTGAAGATATGTAATGAAGAGGCTCTACAAAATCAAATATATCTTTTTCAGCCTGAACTGAGCTGGGGTAAAGAGAACAGTGTGGAATGTATGCACTGTACTGTCTCAGTCCTACGATGCCTCTTCCCACACAAAAGCACAAGTCAGAATAAGGTTGCTGGCAGGGAATATGAACTTATATTTTCCATTTACACAGAATTTATACTAAACTGTCCTCACATCTTATAATTTATAGTCATTAACTAATTTGCCACCACACTCATTTACAAATTGTATATTTAAAAATGCCTCTGTAGCTTTTGCAAGACCTGACTTACAATAGATACAAAGAACACTTTTTCCCACCTTCTTATTCATACAAAAATTGATAAATGCACTTTTTGCAAACAAGATTTAATAATCAATTTTTATTTTTTAACTTAGTTATTTCTGGACTTGCTAAAGGAATTGAAATTATTTACTTGAGGAAGACTTAAAACAAGAGAGGCCTATGGTTCGATCAGCACTGCTGTTAAATTCATGTATATGTTATTGAATTTATTTTTACTAGACAACTTTGTTGTGAAAAGAACATCAACAGTACTAAAACCATAAGAATTGTCACCACGCTCAAAGGAAAAAGGCTAGCTCTAAATGAAAAATGCTATGGTAATTATAAATAAATAAATCACAGTAACGTATCATCACAAGGATCTTGCTGACCACACTCAAGGAGTTTGGTTGACCATCCTCCTGTATGGTAGACCTTACGGTCATGAATTTATTGTAAACCTCAAAGCACGCTTAGACATCTCTCAAACATATCTAGACTCAGGATATCACTATCATGAATGTAAATATAGTGTAAATAGCTGAATACAAAATACAAATAAAAACTCAGGTACTGCATCACTACAAAAGGACTGCATCCGTGCAACAAGTCTAAAAATTATTACTATCAATTTTTACTAGTACACACAAATCCATAACTCATTCCAATTATGTATTTTACATAATCATTTCAGATCCAAATGTTATACTACAAGTTAATTTAAATAGTTTTTTCAAGAATTTTAGATGCAGTGGTTTGTAACTGATATAGCATGCTTCTTTCTTATCTTCACAATTTGATATATTTGTAACAAAATGTATATTAATATGTATTGAGATACACACACATGGAGGCACATATATTGCAAATCCACTCGAGCCCTGTGCACAGCTTGTGATAATGTTTGCAACTATCAGCAGAACCCATAGTGTTCACTTGCTTTAATGGCAAGTTACTGATTAATAATGATTTATAAAGCAAAAGTTAATTCTCCTCCATCACATCCCAGGTTTAACTGACAAAATCATAAGACTACCAGGGAAAACAAATATAGTATGGATGATATTAATGGATGCAGCTTATACAAGCTTTTGCTTTCTGTTCCCATGACAGAAATTACCCAAAAAAATCCTGTTGTCCTTTTTTTCCCCTCCTCCTCCATAAAGACAAAATGAAGCATATATTTTAATAATTCTTCAACTGGCAAATTGATTTGCTGCTCTACTTATCTTTGAACGTTATACCTTACTGATGCATTTTCAAATGTTTTATAGTTTTTAATTATACCAACTTCAGTTTTCGTACTTGAACAGAAAAAGGGTATGGCACAACATAATTTATGGGAGCATCCTAAAATTAGCACGTTCCACTCTCTTAGCTCTGAATTCACAACAAATTTCTATTGCATTCACACAGTTGCTATTTGTCTCTCCTTTTCCACCTTATTTATACCGATGACACTTCCACCATCATCATGTCTTTTCTCACACCGAGACATGGGGAGAACAGGGAATAACCCATTCTTTAGACGGGCAAACTTTACCTGAAATTGTTTTCTATCACCACATACAGCAGTGCATTTCATGTTTAGTTCTTTATTTTCTTATGATGTATGTGTATCATGGAACTATTTTCAGCCAAGGAAGCATCTGTCTCTGCAGATTGTATTTAGCAACTCCAAGCTCTTTGTTACATCTGTGAGGAATAATAAGCCACTCTTACAGAGAATACATCCAAAGTATTCATTTTCAGGTATCTGAGTATTCCTTAATTGCATAAGTGAATCAGGGTTCTTTCAAAGTCTCTTTATGGCACACAAGCTTGCAGTCATCCATTTTAATAAATGCTTTTTGCTCTGTATCACAGCTTTACAGTGAATGTTACGTGTTTTTCCTCCCCACCTCTCCTCTGGCTTCATTCTACAGTCCCTAACTCCATTCATCAGTGTGTTCCTCTGTGTGGCTAACAATGCTCCCACCACCTGACAGCTCAACTTCTTAAACTTGCCAGTTTTAATCTATTGCTCTTCCCACTTCCAGAAGTACTACACCTGTTTTGCTTAAACAGCAACAATGTGTTGGTTTTGGTTTTTTTTTTTTTTTTTCTTTTACATTAATCAGCTATATTACAGGTACTGTGTAATACAATTCTACCTAACTTTACACCTGTTTTAATTAACGCATACTAGTTCAAATCAAGAATAATTCTGCTAAACAAGAAAACCACGTACTAGACAGAACCAAGCCTCTTTATATACTGTCTACTGCCTGGTACTGAGGAGCAACAAGGCTTGAAATGGGCCAGCTGTTTTGCTAATTCCAGTGCTAGTATTACTTGCCCTTTATTCTACAGCCAAAAGGCATTACCTTCCTAAAATAATTTCCAAAGCATCACATTATCATGCCTGTAGTTACAGATTTTAAGACACAGCACACACTTGGACAGAACATCGTCTTATGCAATGGTGCTCGGGATTACAAGTAATCTCTATACGGTATTTAAATTAACAATGAAGCAGTATTAGCTTGAGCTGGTTTTGCTGTTGTGATTATGCTAACCCACTTGTGACCAAGGCTGTGACATTTTTAGTGTGTTAATCAGGTGTCAGAAGACCACTTGCAAGCTGCAAACAACACTGCTTCACACCTCATGAGTTCTTAAGAGACCGATGTATGTCTGTGTATCAGTGCCTCACAAAATTAAACTTATGTTTATGCTAACAGCCAAGGCATTTCTAAGAAAAACAGAATTCCTTTAGATCATCTAGCCAACTGTCAACTTATACTGTAATCTTTCAAGTGCTCCTTAGATAGATGAAAGAGCGCATATCAGCACCGCTTTTCTTGTACCCCCAGAGGGAGGGGAAGAAAGGGGTGGGCGGGGAAGAGACAAAAAGCTTTTTAACTTGGTGTTATCTTTTCCCTTGGTATCTTCTGAATTTATGAATGGTGTCCGATAACATCAGAAAATGGGAAGACAGAGCTGACAACCTGATGCAGAGGTCTGCTCAGAAAAGACAGATAGCAACAAGTGCTTACTAAGAGGACAGTTGAGAAAAAAATAAGCTGTTAAATTATTCATGGTGGATCATGAATTATTCATGATGGGTCATTTTGTATTGTACAAAATTATTCTATTGATATTCTTTTACATTAAAAAGACCTCAGGATTTTCATTTTTTTTCTTTTGATATGAAACAAAGCACTGCACCAGCTAAACTTACTAAAAGAAAGAATAGCACTTGCATAGCCTTCATTTTGGCCCCATATTGCTTGCATTTATCCTTATTCTTTGAAACGTAATCATATATTTGCAACAGTACTGCTGTTCTCCAAAAGGTAGTTTTAATTTGCAATGCTCTTCTTTGTCTCTGATCAAATCCAAGTGAGG